>PVIU01003436.1:0-117104 GCA_004026605.1 Ondatra zibethicus | reverse complement strand
GTGCCCTCAAAAAAATTTAAAATAAGTAGAAGAAAGTCTCGGGATATAAGATCAGTCCTGAAGAATGAGTTTTATTTTGTATTTTCTGGTGGCACTGACCCAAGATTGCAAGCATGCTAGACATGCAAGCTATCTCTGAGCTATATTCCCTAACCCCAAAACCGCCATTTTTAGTAGCATCAAAAATTAATAAGTATTCCTCTGCAGAAGTATCATGAAGGTAGTGGTGGGATCTGTATTCTGTTTTCCAGTACTAGCAGACATGGCTGAAAGAAAGACCTAATTAATACAGATTTGCTGTTGGTCATGGGTCAGAAGGCAAGGTGTCAATAAACTCTAAATTGATTCATAGAATTAAATGCAATTCCTGTCACAGCCCTGGAAGGCTTTTTGTAGAAATTTAAAATATTCTTAATTTCATACTGTAATGTAGAGAACTTGAAATAATCCCAGTAGATTTGAAAAAAGTTAAAAGAAAAATAAGGACATAGACTGTTCTTTCAATGTTTGTATAAAGATGACAGTAATCAAGGTAAACAGGATTGGCGTAATGATAGACAGATGACTTTCAGAGAGCAAAGCATCCAGAAATAGAACCACAGGCTTAGAAGCTGCGGGTAGAGCAGGAAGACGGAGGAGGAGAAGGAATTGGTGTTTGAATTTGCAAAGAATGTTATATTGATATTGAAAAAAAAAAAGTTGCAGTGAAGCCATAGGTAAATTGGGTAATTTAAAGATGTAACATTTACAAACTGTAACAAAAAGGAAAGTGTAAGCTAGGTGTGGTGGCTCATGCGTTCAACCTTAATATTCGTAGGCTGATATCAAAGAATTACCATTAATTTGAGGCCATTGTAGGCTGAAGAATGAGGCCCTGTCTCAGAAAAGCAAGGTAGAGGAGGGGGGAGGGAAAGAAGGAAGACTTTAGCTTGCTCAAGTGACCTCTGTAAAATGTTGTGTGTGTGCCACTGTTCCCAGCATAAGATTCCTCTGCAATAACTTCATTCCTAATCAGTTTCAGAAAAAATACAAACAAAATAATAAGTGCCATAAATAGCCTTGTTTAAAGAGATTATTTTCTCTCCCCACCCCCATGCCCTCTAGGAAGTAAAAAGAAAGAAAAAGAACGGCCAGAGATTTCTCCTCCATCTGATTTTGAACACACCATCCATGTTGGCTTTGATGCTGTTACCGGAGAGTTCACTGTAAGTTTACCTACTGGAGGTTTGTGTATGGCAGTTAAACAGTGCTGAAGGGTTGCGAGAACACTCAGTGAAGAGAAGCACTTACTGTACAAGTGTGAGGACCCAAGTTTAAATCCCCAGAATGCATACAACACAGAATACAGAAGTAATTGTGGTACTCGTACAGTGTGATGGGAGACAAGAGAGTCTCTGAAGGCTGCAGGGCAGCTAGCGTGGTATATGATGTAAGTAGTGAAACAGGAGACCTTGTCTCCAGGTAGAAGACAGTGGTGTCTGAGAAGATCCTCTGACCTCTGCAAATGTGCACACACTCAAGAAACTGAAAAAGCGTACTCAAGCATTTTTAGGATTAAGTTTTAAATCAGTTTTTCTCTCTGGTTTTTTGAGGCAGGATTGTTATATAACCCAGGCTGGCTTCCTATGAACTCATTTTGTTGTTGAGGCTGATCTTAAACTCCGCCTCCTACCTCTGCCTTCCTGTCTGTGCTGGGGTGACAGCTGTGAGCTAACACGACTGGTGTTGAACTTTCTATCCTGTGTGAGCAATAGTTCCTTTTTCTTTGTCGTCATTTCCTTAAAGCAAATTCTCACTATGATCCCAGGAAAGCCTAAAACTCTGAATGCTCCTGAGAGTGTGGGTTTACACGCTGACTATCATGACTAGCGTTAGTTATCAATTCTTACTGTTTTTTGCTTGTCATAAAAATATTAGTAATTGGGGCTGGAGAGGTGGTTCTGAATTACATACATGCAGGCAAAACATTCATATTCATAAAATAACCTTTAAAGAAATTAATAATTGGATGACCTTTTTCTCTAGAGAGCTGAGCCTATAAATTATAGTTATGAAAAAACAGATACAGAGAAATGGAATTTTAGGTGTAGGTAATGGCTCAGTTGGCAAAATGCTTGCTTTGTAAGCATGAAAAGATCTGAATTCAGGTCCCTAAAACTCAAATAAAATCCAGATGCTATGCTGGGAGTGATCCTGCATTCCCAGCCTACTTGTAACATTTTAGGTCATTTGAAGACTCTATTTCAAACAAAAGTTGGAAACTACCTGAGGACCACACTAGAGCCTGTCCTTTGACTACATAGACCTTCTTAAAAAAAAAAAAAAAAAAAAAAAAAAAAAAACTGTATTTTTGGCAGGATGTGGTAGCTCAAGCCTTTCATCCCAGCACTTAGGAGGCAGAAGCAGGCCTATCAGCTGCAGATTCTACAGGACAGCCAGGGCTACACAGAGAAATCCTATCTCAAAAACAAATAAACAAACAGAAAAGTGTATACTTTTATAATCCCAAAACTTAGG
Source organism: Ondatra zibethicus (assembly GCA_004026605.1). NCBI lineage: Eukaryota > Metazoa > Chordata > Mammalia > Rodentia > Cricetidae > Ondatra > Ondatra zibethicus. The sequence continues at coordinate 114,587 of PVIU01003436.1, read as the reverse complement.
CACCTGACAGTAGTATTGTGAGTTCCAGGCCAGGCTGAGCTATATAGTTAAAACTTTGTTTCAAAACTAAATAAATAGGGGCTATATAGAGATGGCTCAGTAGTTAATAGCACTTGTTCTTGCAGAGGACCTGGGTTCAATTCCTAGCACTCACATCACAGCTCACAACCATCCATGACACATACTGTACAGACAGACATATATGTGGACAAAACATTCATGCATAAATCAAAAAAATAGTAACTTTTTTTTTTTAAATAAAATCATTTTAGCCAAACCTAAAATTTATGTGTATTGGTTGGTTATCATTGATCTATGAAAATGTTCTTTATTAGAGCAATTCAAATCCTAACTGAATTGTGAATTTCTTCCTGTTAGGGCATGCCGGAACAGTGGGCGAGACTGCTGCAGACCTCCAACATTACCAAACTAGAGCAGAAGAAGAACCCTCAGGCTGTGCTGGATGTCTTGAAGTTCTATGACTCTAACACTGTGAAGCAGAAGTACCTGAGCTTCACTCCTCCTGGTAAGACACCTGACAATGGTGAGAGCTGGATCGGATGCACAGTGCCAGAGCCTTGCCAGATGAAAAGATTCCTTCTGAGAAAGCAAAAACTGGAAGGATTTCTGTTGTCCCTCCTCTCCTGCATAAATCTGCCTTTAGAGAGTGATGAGGTTGACCCATTTCATGACCGAGTGTCCGGGGGTTGTATTAACCTCATCATTTTGCCAGAAATGGAGTTGGTTGAGGATCTTTTCCTCTTTGATGCTTTTAAATGACTTCCAGCAATAGAAGGCAAAAGGTCCAAATTAATAGACAAGCTCACGCTAGAGATGGTTATTGTTAGCGGTATAAATGGATGTGAGTTTTTATAAATAAATTGCAGGCTTTGAAATGAAATGCTTTCCCACTATCTTGAAAAACCAAAAAAAGAAAAGAAAAATGCTTTTCTACTCATCTGGGTGTGCTGGAAAACACCTTAATCCCATTACACAGGAGGCAGAGACAGGCAGGTCTTTGTGAGTTCAAGGCTACTCTGGTCTACATTTTGAGATCCGCACCAGCCAAGGATACACAACAGTAAGACCCTGTCTCAAAGAAAAGAAAAGAAAATTCTGTTAAAAAATTGAAACTTCCTGGAGAGATGGCTCAGGGATTAGGTTAAGAAGTGCCAGTTGTTCTTTGAAGACCCAGCACCCATGTGGTGGCTCACAATCACCCCTAACTCCAGTTCCAAGATATCCAGTGCCACCTTCTGACTTGGGGGGCACCAGACACATGTGGTGCACATGCATGCATGTATGAAGGCAGAATACATATTTATACAAAAGAAATGAAGTCTAAAACTGGGGGGGGGGGGAGGATAAAAAAGAATGACTAGCAGGGATTATAGCAAATGCCAGGCCAGCCAGAGCTACACTGCAGAAACCCTGTCTGCTTTTATGTTCATTCATTTAATTATTTATTTTTGGTTTTCTCTTTCAAATTGGTAATGTCTTTTCTGTTTCACATTTAGAGAAAGATGGCTTCCCTTCTGGAACACCAGCAGTAAGTTAATGATTTATTATAGTTATGTTCTAATTTGGGTTACCTAAAACAAATCTTTATTTTGCTTGCTAAAATATAAAAACAGATGTCATAGCCCACGTCTCTAACCTCATAACTCACCAAGGTAGTAAATTCACTGAATATTTGAAGGACTGGATAACTAGTAAGATCATTTCTCAAAAAACCAAAAGTAAAATAAAGTTAGCCATCAGATAAATAACTACTTAGTTTTTGGTTTTTTTTGTTTTAAGTTAGCTACTTGATTAGTTGAAGAGAAGAAGCCATATTAAGTAAATAGGATTTTGGTGGGCACTTTAAAGCCACTAAACTTTATAATGCCCTCCAGAGCAATTTAGCTACTTCTCCAGTGTTGCAATATCGAACTTGAATATGGTGAACTGAATGGCATAGTCTCTCCTCCCCAAACCTATCAGTACCATTCGGAGTATGATAAACTGTGGCACATTCTAAGTGCTTAAAACGTATCAGCACCTTTTCTTGCTTTATTGACTGGTAAACCTAGATCTTTCAAATGCCTCAAAATGAGGTTTATGTCTACATCAGCCAGAGGATCTTTGCTTTATTAGTTCATTCCTTACTTATAGAGCACTGTGTGTGCTTATGTAAAGGGCAAGAATAGTCCTCCAGTGTACTTGAGAGCTATGGCCATAGTTCAGTGGCAGAGCAGTTACAGCATACACAGGCCTTGGGTTCAATCCTTAGCAGAGCCTCCTCCCCACTAAAAATTATATTCACCACATATATTCATTTACTTTTTAATTGATTGTATCATAACCAGTAAAGTTCGATTGTTTTTAAATGAGCTGTAGAAAAAATAAACTTTTTTAAAAAATTCTTTTTGTTTTTATTGAGCTATAGATTTTTATTTAAAATATTTTAAAAGGGAAGTCACATTTTAACCTTTTAATTTTATTGGTTTATCCTCCTTTTTTGCTCCTGTGATGAGTGCAGCTGAATACCAAGGGATCAGAAACATCAGCAGTAGTAACAGAGGAAGACGATGATGATGAAGATGCTGCTCCTCCTGTCATTGCCCCTCGGCCAGATCATACAAAATCGGTGAGTGATTAACTGATGACCTGCATTGTGTGTGTTTGAAAACACTGATCTGCATTTGACTTGCAGTTGTTTAAAGACCCTCAAGCTTAAACTACTGTAGTCTGGAGAAACTTGGTTATTTATCAGAACCTACTTTTTGGAGCTGATGAAATGACTCAGCAGGTAAAAGTTGCTTACTGCCAAGCCTGACAGCTTGCATGCAGTCCGCAGGACCCACAGATAGAAGGAGAGAACCAGTTCCTACCAGTTGCCCTCTGACCACCTCATGCACATTCTGGTGCATGTGTACATACACACAATAAGCAAATTAAAATTAATAAAACTACTTTGAAAAGTAATGTCTTGAATAGGCTTGGTGGTGCCCATCTTTAATCCCAGCATGGTAGGTGGATCTCTGTGAATTAAGGTCATAGTTTAGTGAGTTCCAGGTCAACTAGAGCTACTACATAACTCACTGGGTTTTCTTTCTGTATTTCTCCCTCTATTCTAAGGAGGATCTATTTCTTTAGCTTTCTCAATATAGATAAATATTATATCTAAAACTAAATCATTACTATTCCCTGGATTATGTATTTTACCTTGCTCTCAAAGACTGTGTATTTATTCAAGAGGCATTTAAGAGTGAAATTACTTACTAAGAGAATTTTAAGCATAGGGGCCTTAAGTAGAGACAAGCAGTGAGAAGCTGCGCCCGTCCTGCCCTTCCTGCTGTGCTGAGGTAGAATGCAGGATGTGCTTTGCTGCCCTCAGCAGACAGAGCTGAGACTGACGCAGTGGTAGAGCACTGTTATGATTTAGGACTGGCTGTGGGAGAGGGAACAATCAATGTCGAGTTTGTAAAACTTACAGGGGGGGGGGAGGTTAGAGTTATTTCAACGTCAAGACTCTTATTCTTTTCTGTTCCTAAGCTGTGCTGGGTTCATTTTGGTTTTTTTTGTTTTTTTGAGCCAGGTTCTCATGTGGTCTAAGCTGGCTTCAAACTCACTATGTAGCTGAGGTTGGCCTAGAACTCTTGATCCTCCTGCCTGTTTCTCAGGCACCTAGATATAGGTGTGTGCTCCATCCCTGGCTGAGATGTGCTTTTTATTTATTTATTATTTTTATTTTATGTGTGTGACTATTTTGCCTGGGTGTGTATCTGTGTACCACATTGTACCTGTTTCCTGTGGAAGTCAGAAAACGGCATCAGATACTCTGGAACTGTGTTACAGATGGTTATGAGCAGCCATATGGGTGCTGGGAATTGAATCTGGGTCTTTTGTAGAAGTAACATGTGCTTCTTTCATTACATTGTTCTCAGTACATTAGATGTAGTCACACTGGAATTTCATAGACCTATTTTGCTAGATACTTTCAAAATACATACATGCTGTGTCAAAAAAGATATATCTTTGCAGATTTACACACGGTCTGTCATTGACCCTATTCCTGCTCCAGTTGGTGATTCTAATGTTGATGGTGGTGCCAAGTCTTCAGACAAACAGAAGAAGAAAGCCAAGATGACAGATGAAGAGATTATGGAGAAATTAAGTATGCAGTCTATATATATATATATATATATATATATTGGTTTTTCGAGACAGGGTTTCTCTGTAACTTTGGAGCCTGTCCTGGAACTAGCTCTTGTAGACCAGGCTGGCTTCGAACTCAAGAAATCCGCCTGCCTCTGCCTCCCGAGTGCTGGGATTAAAGGTGTGCGCCACCACTGCCCGGCCTATACTTTATTTTCTTAAAAACTTTTGGCTCGGAACTGGGGATAGTTGTTGCCCCGGGGAAGCACTTGCTTAGTGTATGCAAAACCCTTGGTCCCTGCTAGCCACATCCAAAGGACATAGCTTCTCAATACAAACCTATAAAAGGGCACCTGCCATCAAGCCTGATTACCTCAGTCCAATGTCTAGGATCCACATGGAAAAAGAAAAGAACCGACTCCCCAAGTTTTCTGACCTCCTTTTGTGGAGACATAAGCATTCACCCATGCATATACATACACTCTAAACAAAAAAGAAACATAAAATTGTTCCTAAAGAACGCGACCTTCTGTAATATGTGTCAGCTTAAAGTATGTAGGGGGTGGCTTCTTTGTCTTTTTGCCATTGTTGACTTATGTCAAGCCTTAAAAGGTAACAATAATACCTGTTCACAGATCTATAGCAGCTTCAAAAAGCACTAACCTGGGAGGGAGGTGTCAAGGAAAGACTCCGTGTAGATAATGTTTTAATCATGGGTGTGCTCTAGTTTTTGCTTTTATTCCTTAATACTTAATGCTTTTAAGTATGAACCTGCTTTTACTGTGGCATTTTGTAGAAATACATAATGCTCCTTCTCTTAGGAAAGCTGCTACTTTGAAACAGTAATCCAGACCAGTGGTGGCCAGCATTTAGTTGTGACTTCTAGTTGTCTCCCCCTCTTGCTGCAGTTTTTTTCCCGTATCTTACTGTGGGTCTTAGCTTTGTGTTTTATAGCTTGGGGTAAGTGGTTAGCTTGAGGTAGAGGACTTAGGTAGATTATAACTTTGCTTCATGTATTCATGTATTGCCTTGAGCAGCTGACAGTGCTGAGATATTTTCTCCAGTTTTAATAGTAAATATTAGTTTCAATTATTTTTTTCTAATTTCTTGAATTTAGTATTTATTTCTTAATATATTGAAGTGGGTTTTTTTTTTTTTCAAATACTTAGTTTTTCTAAGTATATTAAAAGGTAGAAGATGGCTGGGCAATGGTGGTGCACGCCTTTTATCCCAGCACTTAGGAAGCAGAGGCAGGGGGATCAACCAAACTGGTCTACAGAGTGAGTTCCAGAACAGCCAGGGCTACCCAGAAAAACTTTTGTCTCAAATACAAAAAAAAAAAAGTCTAACCCAATTGAAAAGTGTGCCACCACCTTTTATTGCTTATTTTTCTTAATTTCTTTTAACTTTAAATTTTTATGTGTATTAAGTGTTTTGCCTATATGTGTGTATATATGTATGCCTGGTGCCAGCAGAGGTCAGAAGTGGATGTTGCGTCCCCTGGAACTAGAGTCATGGGTGGATATAAGCTACTATGTAGGTGTTGAGAATTGAACCCAGGTCCTGTGATTTTAACTGTTGAGACAATTCTCTAGCTCCTGCTTGTTTTTCTTTAGTATTGATTATTTAAAGCAAATTATTTTTGAAACTTGGTGTATGGAAAAGTACTTTTATAATCAGTGCAGATTATTAAAAGGAATAATTATCAAATATTATATTTAGTTTGCTTGACTGACTTCTAATTTTTGTTTAAAATAGGAACTATTGTGAGCATAGGTGATCCTAAGAAAAAATACACAAGATATGAAAAAATTGGACAAGGGTAAGTTTGATTCTATTGATATCATACTCAGTACTCATTGATATACAGACTGTATCCTCTGACACTGAGCACTTCACTATTTTGAGTGGTACCTTGGGAGATTATGTAAATAGAAACTACTTCTAATTTGGGTATAATGATGCACACTTGCAACACCATCACTTGAGATGCTATGGCAAGATTGTTACAGACTGGAGCCCAGCCCATAGCCTGACCCTATCTCAAAAAATAAATAGACTGAGCAGTGGTGATCCACGCCTTTAATCCCAGAACTCAGGAGGCAGAGGCAGGTGGATTCTCTGTGAGTTCAAGGTCAGCCTGGTCTGCAGAGCTAGTTTCAGAACAGCTAGGGCTGTTACACAGAGAAACCCTGTCTTGAAAAACCAAAAAATAAAATTAAATTAAATTAATATAAAAAATATAAAAAAATTAAAAAAATAAAAGTAATCCAGCAATGTGGTTAATAGTAACTTTATATTGTCTGTCCTCCTTCCCCCCTTTCTCTCTCTCTGACCCTGATCTCTTCTTCACTTCCTCCATCATCATCATCTTCAACAAAGTTCCCTGTGTAGCCCAGGCTGACCCCACACTCACTGTATAATCCAAGTCTTAGTGATCCTCCATCCTTAGCTTCCCTAGTGCTAGGACTAAACGTGTGTGTCGCCATGTGTGGCTTTCATTGCTTTTTCCTGTATGTCATTTTCCGTAGGTGGTGTAGAAAAATTACACATAAATAATGTATTTTAAAGACAGTTAAAATACTTATTGCTGGCTATTGGCAGTAAAAATCTTTAAATCAAGTATTGGGTTTTCTGTTTTTATTTTATTTATTTACTTACATTTCCAATCTTAATTTAACACTGATTTTAATAACAAAAAATAGAAAGTCACCATTTGTTTTCAGTGCTGGAGAGTAAACCTAGAGCCTTGTGCCTGCTGGGCAAGGGCTCTACTACTGAGCTACACCTCAGGCTTCTTACCTTTGTGTTTGTACACAGTAATTGATGAGTTACACAGTAACAGTGATGAATGAACAAGAATGACACTATGAATGACAGTCACAAATTGAGTGTTGAAATTGCAGAGAAATTCATGAAACAAAACTTTGTGAGGCTTAAAAATGAAGTCAAGTATGTTTTCTTGAGAAACACATTAGTGTCTTTTCATGATTAGAAGTTCAGAGAAATGTTTAGGAGTGGTACACATCAAACCCAAAGTACACACAGAACACAGGCCAGAGGGTCCTGCTATAAAGGGTAGAGAGGCAACCTTCAAGTTTTGTCATGGTTCATTCTTTGATTTTGTTGTTTGGTTTGAGTTTCGCTTTCTTGAGACAAGCTGTCTGAAGCTCAAGCTAGCATTGAGCCAGTACCATCCTCTCATCCTCCTGCCTTAAACCCAAGTAGGGGGACTCACAAACATGTACACCCTGGCTTACTTCTTCATTTTGGCGGGGGGGGGGGGGTGTCTTATCTGTTGTTTTTCATTGCCAGGTTTTTACTTGTTTGGTTGGTTTTGTTGTTTTGGTTTGGGTTTTTTTGTGTGTGTGACAGGGTCTCTCTACATCGCCTGGAACTCACTATCTATACTTAGGCTGGCCTCAAATTTACAGAGCTCTGCCTCCGGAGTGCTGGGATTAAAGGTGTGTGCCAACATGCCCTGCCACTTAAGCATAGAAATAGATTTTTGAGGCTGTGCTGTTTTCTACTACTACTTCTACTACTACTACTTCTCTTCCTCCTCTTCTTCCTCTTCCTCCCCTCCCCTCCTCCTTTCTTCTTCTTTCCTTTTATTTTTATAGGTCTGAAATATTTTGTGTGTGAGTTTTGGCCACAAGGATTGCCTCACTGTTTTCTCCCCTCTTTTCATTTTAGGAGTCTTAGTCTAAGATGTTGAATCTTTTTTCAGTTGTTCAAAGCCTGAAGTGTTTGAATACTGTAAATGGTGTAACTTAAGAACTTTATTCTATTCTTTTTTTTTTTCCTACAGGGCTTCAGGTACAGTTTTTACTGCAACTGATGTAGCACTGGGGCAAGAGGTAGCTACTGTTTAAGTCTTCATGTTAACTCTTTGTGTAGGGAGAAGGAATAATGAATAGAACCATATTGTGAGTTACGGAGTATATATGCTTACGTGTGCATAAGTGTGTAGTAGCCAGAGGCTATCCTCACCAAATAAGTGAGGCTGGCTGACCAGAGAACCAGGGGATCTGGCTATGTGGACTTTCCCAGCTCTGGATTTATAGATACGTGCCACCACAGCAGGTTTTGGGACGGAAGTCTCAAAAGTACTTGGAAGTACTTTAGCAGCTGAGTTGTCTCCCCAGCCCTAGAGTGTATTAGAAGAATTGATCTAGTTTTAGCAACAGTTATTATGTTAAGGGAAAAAAGATGAATGTGTTCAGTATCATGAATAAGGAAATATTTTTAAATATTTGCTAGTTTAGAATTAAAAAAAAAATTCCTTGTATAGACTGACCTTAAGTTGGTTAGCAAACTTCAGCATAAATGTAGGGTCAGTGAGATAGTTCAGCAGGTAAAGCCACTCACCAACACAGAGCCCATACACATAAAACAAACAATTTCTTTTTAAAATGTTTTAAATACAAATTCAAATATAATTTAGAATCCATATCACAAAACATTGTACATAAGCAGTATACATGTAAAAACATCATGTATGAGTAAGTTACAGTCTCACTGTGAAAGGTATACATATTACATAACTAGCTAATTGGTGCTTGTAACTTTGTCAGAGAATTAGGAATGCTGTTTTGATGTTTCAAATATGTTTCTATTATAGGTTGCTATTAAGCAGATTAATTTACAGAAACAACCAAAGAAGGAATTGATCATTAATGAAATTCTGGTGATGAAAGAATTAAAGAATCCCAACATAGTCAACTTCTTGGACAGGTAAATACGAATATTTTCTTTAAAGTTGAGATCAACTCGGGATGGTGATTCATGACTATAATTCCAGCATTGGAAGGCTGAGACAAAGGATGCAGAGTTCAGGGTGAGCCGAATTGGCCCTGTCTTTAAAGATGAGAATGAGTGAAAGTCAGAAATGAGAAAAGGAGGCTGAAGAAATAGCTCGCACTCTTCATGAGCACATACTGCTCTTGGGGAGGACCCAGCACCCACATGACAACTTACAACTTCCTGTAACTATACTTCTCTTTTGGCCTCTGTTAGCACTCACATAGTGCACATAAACTCAGTGAGGCAAACATACACATATAAATTACATAAACATAAAAAAATGAGAAAAGAAACATACATTGGGATAAAATATGGACATTTGTGGTTGGAGAGATGGCTGAGCAATTAAGAGCCCTTGCTGCCTTTTAGAGGACCAAGGTTCGTTCCCAGCACCCACGTAATGACTTATACCCACCTGTGACTCTGGTTCTAGGGCATTCAGCTCTCTCTTCAAGTCTCTGCATGCATGCATGCATATATGTAAGCAAAACACACAAAACAAATTTAACAGTCTTCAAAAAACAAAAGAAAAAAGCAAAAACCCAGAAATTTGTAGTTTCATTATTTGGTGCAGGCATAGCATTTTAGATTGAGATGCCAGTGCTGAAAGGAGGAGGGGAAGAAAGGTGAGAAGTGCACACTGCAGTCTAGGGCCTTTCTGAAAGGATCTCCCTTGACAAACGGGAGGACGTTTCCATGAAGGATGGCTGGCAGTGCCTGTGTTCACTGAAATGAGCAGAGCAGAGACACTAAGGAATGGCTGGCTGTATTCATGCTGTGATCTCAGAGATGACTCACCACACAGTTTTTAAACTGGGAGTTTAGTTTTTGTTTTATATAACGCAGGAAAGCCTCAAGCTTGCCATGTGCCTGCTTTGGTCTCTCAGAAAGCCAGGGTTATAGCATTATTAGATAATAATACTTTAGTGAATGATGGCATACGTTGCATTAGAGATAATAGATTGAAGATGGTTTTCTTCTGTACTAAATTTGCTTAGAATAGGGGAAAGATAATATATTATGAGACTTTAACCCTTATTTGTAAAGACTATATTCAAAGAAACAAAATTTTGAGGTCCATTTCCTTGCTTGCTTTTTGGAATCTCTTTTTATTTTTTGAAATTATGATTATATCAGTTATGCCATCTCTTTTTTTTTTTTGTTTTTCGAGACAGGGTTTCTCTGTGGCTTTGGAGCCTGTCCTGGAACTAGCTCTTGTAGACCAGGCTGGCCTCGAACTCACAAAGATCCGCCTGCCTCTGCCTTCCGAGTGCTGGGACTAAAGGCGTGTGCCACCACCGCCCGGCTATGCCATCTCTTTTTAAGAATTTTTTTATTGAGCTGGAGAGATGGCTCAGTGGTTAAGAGCATTGACTGCTCTTCCAGAGGTCCTGAGTTCAATTCCCGGCAACCACATGGTGGCTCACAGCCATCTGTAATGAGACCTGGCACCCCCTTCTGGCATGCGGGCACATATAGAAGGAATATTGTACACATAATAAATAAATAAATCTTAAAAAAAAAAGAAGAATTTTTTTATTTATGTGTATGTGTGTTCCTGCTTGTCTATGTGCACTACTTCACACGATGGTACCTAGAGAGGCCAGAAGAGTGTCAGAACCAAAGACTGGAGTAGAGAGAGTGGTTATGAGGTTTGATGTTGGAACAAACTTTGGTCCTCTGGAATGAGGATTTCTCCTCACACTCTCCAGCTGGAGAGATGACTCAGTGCTTAGGAGCACTGGCTGCTCTCCCAGAGGTCCTGGGTTCAATTCCCAGCTCCCACATGGCAGCTAACATATCTCTAATTCTAGTCCTAAGGGATCCAGCACCTTCTCTTGCCTCTAGGCTGTTCTAGGCACAGACACACACAGGCAAAACACCCATATACATAAATTAATTTTTAAAAATTTTAAATAAAATATTCCACATCAACATAACATGAAAGTTTAGATAAACCCTAAACTTTGGGGTCATTGATTTGTTTGGCTGAGGATTTTGTTCTTGTCAGTTTCTATCTGTGTGACCTTGGATGAGTTACTGAACATTTTCCAAATCTCCCACTTTGTTTGCCTTCCCCCACCCCACACAAACATACAAGGGAGAGAATCTTATTTTTTCTTTTTGTTTGTTTTTTGAGAGAGGGTATTTGAACTTAAAGCTCCCTACCTCAGCGGCTACCTAGCTTGCTTTTTTTTTTGTTTTCTTTTGTTTTGTTTTGTTTTGTTTTGTTTTTTGAAACAGGGTTTCTCTGTAGCTTTGGAGCCTGTCCTGGAACTAGCTCTGTAGACCAGGCTGGCCTCAGATTCACAGAGATCGGTCTGCCTCTGCCTCCTGAGTGCTGGGATTAAAGGAGTACACCGCCACCGCCCAGCCAATATTGGGCTATTCTAATTGCAATAACATATTTATACACTCAAACAAACAATGCGGGCAAGCTATAACATTAAAATGATCCTAAAACTTTTTTTTTTCTGGCTTTCATTTGTTTTGTTTGAGACAGAGTCTATATAGCCCTTCTGGCCTCATTCAGGGCTATCTTCATAACTGCTTCCTGAATGTTGGGATTGTAGATGTCTACTACCTCACCCAACTGAGGACTTCTTAATGTTTTGTTTGTTTCCTTTTTTTGTTTGTTTGTTTTTTTCATATGGGGACTCACTACATAGCTCTGGCTGTTCAGAAACTGACCGTGTAGACCAAGCTGGGCTCAAACTCACAGAGATCTAGTGCTGGGGTTAAAGGTGTGCACCGCTACACCCAGCTGAGGACATCTTCCTTTGTGCTGTTGTACCTATCTAGTGCTCTTCCTACTTCTCAAACTGTTGGTTCTTTGGTTTTATTACATTGTGCTTGGCATATTAATTCCACAACACAGAGAGCCATGTTCTTAGAAAAAAGTAAAAACACACGTGTATTTTCTTCTGTTTCCAGTTACCTGGTAGGAGATGAGTTGTTTGTGGTGATGGAGTACCTTGCTGGTGGCTCACTCACTGATGTTGTAACAGAAACCTGCATGGACGAAGCGCAGATTGCAGCTGTGTGCAGAGAGGTGGGTTTGCAGCCTTTGATGTTAGGGTGTGTGCTTAGCCAGGGTGAAGAAAGAAATTTTTTGAGTGCAGAGACTTTTTCTCTGTATGCTTTTTGTGGTTTGTTTGTTTTTGTTATTTCATCCAAGATAAGAGCTTCAATCCTGTTGGCATGGGGTTGCATAGGGAGATCTCCATAAATTGAGACCAACCAGCATGCAGAGTGAGACTCTGTCTCCAAGAAAAACAAAAAGAACTTTAGCCCTTTCCTTCCTGTGGAAGATAATTTGGAAACAAGACATGGTCCTGTGAGGTATAAAAATCACAGGCAGACTTCAGCAGTGTGATCATCATCCAGATAGGACGCTTTCCAGAGGAGAATGGATACCATTGAAAAATGTGTGAATCGGTAGTAGAATCTAGAACCAATGTGACAAACAAGATGTATATGCTTACAAATCTGTGCAGTGCCCCTGAAAGTGACCACTGAAAGTGAAGAAACTAGTTATTTACATACATATTTTTTTTAAGTTTTTATTACATTTTTTACTTGTATGTGTATGCATATGTGTGGGCATGTGCATACCATGACACATACACCGAAGTCAGAGGACAGCTTGTGCTGAGTTCACAGGACTCTGTTGGCTTTCTGTGGTCTGACTTTGTCCTTCAGCAACTCTGTAGTGATGCAGATGTGAACTGGAAAGATTGCATAGAGGAGGTCTTTTTCCGCTTGTACCAAAGGTGATTAAAACACGATTCTGAGAAAATAGCAACTGGCTGCTATGTTAAGACAGGGCCTCATGTGAATCCTGCTGGCCTCAAACAATGTGCAGGAGGATGACCTGGATGAGATCCTCTGAGAAGTGCTGGAATTACAGTGTGCACCACTATGCCCAGGCGCCATTCAGTGCTGGAGTTCTACCCGCAACTTCATGTACTCTGTAATAGTTCCAAATAGCATAATCCCTTAAAGGGTATGCCGGTCACTTAAAAGCTGGCTAAAATTTAAAAATTTGTGTTTCGTTGGTTTTTCTAGCACTTCTCTGTTGATCTCACAGTTTTAGACGTTCTGTTGTCCATTCACTTTGATTTTATGTGCCAGTATTTTAGATCTGTGTCATATTTGTAAATTTGTATAAATATTTTCCAACCCTTTTACCTTCCCAAGAAACTGATTAGGTGTACTGAGATAGAGCTATCTCTCCCCTCTCTCCAAATGAGCAGTTGATAGTCAGGCATGGTGATGCACCTTTAATCCCAGCAGAGAGGCAAGAGGAGCTAAGTTCAAAGCCAACATGGTCTACAGAGCAAGTTCCAGGGCAGCCAAGACTACAGAGAGACACTGTCTCAAAAAGCAAAAAAAGAGTAGTTGAGATTTTTAGATGTTATAAATGGTGTATAAATTTTGTTCTACTCTGATGGGAATAATAAAAATACAATTGACATTTCTCAGATTTATAATTTACAGTCTCCTTTGGGATAAGATTTTTAGTTGCTATAAATGGTGCATAAAACTGGAAGGGAGCGCACGCCTTTAATCCCAGCACTCAGGGGGCAGAGGCAGGCAGATCTCTGTGAGTTCAAGACCAGCCTGGTCTACAGAACTAGTTCCAGGACAGGCTCCAAAGCTACAGAGAAACCTGTCCCTAAAAACCAAAGGAAAAAAAGGGGTGTGTGTGTGCATAAACTTTGTTCCACTCTGATGGAAATAATAAAAAATACAACTGAATTTTCTCATATTTATAATTTACAGTCTCCTTTTATTATTTTTTTTTTCAAAAGAGTTATTATATATACAGTGGTTTGCCTGCATGGTCACCTTCACGCCAGAGGAGGGCGCCAGATCTCATTACAGGTGGTTGTGAGCCACCATGTGGTTGCTGGGAATTGAACTCAGGACCTCTAGAAGAGCAGCCAGTGCTCTTAACCACTGAGCCATCTGTCTAGTCTCCTTTTATATTTAAAAACACTGGACCAGGTTTTATTTTGTTTGAGGTTTTACTTATTTTATTTTGTATGTATGGGTGTTTTGTCTGCATGTTGCCTGTTGGTTTGCATGCAGTACCTGAGGAGGCCAGGAGAGGGCTTTGGATCCTCTGGGACTGGAGTTACATTTGCCCTACTGGAAAAGCCACCAATGCTCTTAGTGGCTGAGCCATTTCTCTATCCCCCAAAAATCACATTTTCTGTTTAAGGAAGGGAGAAACTTTGTCTTTTCTACTCAGTGTATCAGGAAAGTTTGTTTATTTATTTTTACTTTTATGTCCATTGGTTTTTCCCTTCGTGGTTGTCTGTATGAGGGTGTTGGATCCTGGAGTTACAGACAATTGTGAGCTGCTATGTGGGTGCTGGGAATTGAGCTCTGGTTCTCTGGAAGAGCAGTCAGTGCTCCCAACCGCTGAGCTATCTCTTCAGCCCCAGAGAGTTACTTTTTTATACTAAGGATTCTTTATTTTGTTTTTGAAGTGTTGGCATTGAACCCCAGAGCCTCATGCATACTAGTGCTGTGCCACTGAACCCTACCACTGCCCTCTCCTTTTTTTTCTCAGACCGTGGATATAGTTTAATATGAACTCCACCATGAAAGTATGCAGACCTCAGTGAAGCCCTGAACAGAGCCAAACTACCCACATCTTCACTACTTACTCTGTGTCTTACGTTAATTAGGCTTGAGGTAGCTACGGTTCTAATGGGAATAATCACAAATTTACTCTGTGTGTGTATGTGCGGTGGGAGAGAGGAGGTGAAGGTCTTACTGTGTAGCTCTGCCTACCCTTACAAAAATCCTCCTTCCTCTGCCTCCTCTGTCTGGTCACAGTCCACTTAAGATTGAGATAATTTCTCAAAAGCCTGTGTGTGCTTACCAAGTGCAGTGTAACTTTAGGCATTTAAGCCTGAAATGGCCTCGAAGTTAAATAAATAGGCCCAGTCATCATTTTATAAGCAAAACTACTGAAGACTAAGTGTTGAAGACCAGTGGGAAGATGGCACAGTAGTTACGAATGCTTCCTGCACTTCCAGAGGACTGGAGGTTTCTAGTGCCCATGTCTGGCAACTTTCAACTAACTGCCTTCAGGGGATCCCATTCCCTCTTCTGGCCATCCAAAGCACTGAACCTGGTACCCTTCCCACACACACAAAAAAAGTAAAGTGTTATTAAAAAATCAGTGGGGAGGGTTGGTGAGATGGCTCAGCGGTTAAGGGCACTGACTGCTCTTCCAGAGGTCCTGAGTTCAATTCCCAGCAACCACATGGTGGCTCACAGCCATCTGTAATGAGATCTGGTGCCCCCTTCTGGTGTGCAGGTGTACATGGAAGGAATGTTGTATACATAATAAATAAATAAATCTTAAAAAAATGTCAGTGGGGAGAAACAGTCTCCAGGTATGGTGACTTGTACCTGGCACCTTGTGAGGCTGAGGCAACAGGGTTACTAGGAGCTCAGAGCCAGCATGGGATACAGAACAAAAACCCTATCCTGCCCACCTACCCCTCAAGAAAATAGATGAGACATTATTTAGTAAGCCTGGCATAATAACCCATCCCTGTGATCCCAGCACTGTGGAAGTAGAGGTGGGGGGATCAGGAGCTCTGAACATCCTCTGCTACACAGTAGAGTTCAAGGGGCAGACAGTGGGAGACAATCTTTCTTTTTTGAGGCTATGTATTTATTTGTTCGTTCATTCATTCATTTGTCAGAGACAGGGTTTCTCTGTGTAGCTGTAGCTGTCCTGGAATTCTCTGTAGACCAGGCTGAACTCAAAATTTAGAAATCCACCTATCTGCTTCCTGAGTGCTAGGATTAAAGGCCTGCGCCACCAATGCCTAGCTGCTTTTCTTTTCTTTTTTTTAACAACAGTGTTGCTTTGTGCTGTTCTGGAGCTCTCCATTCTCCCTCAGCCTCCCAGTGCTGAGATACAGGAATGTTGCATTGTGCCCAGCCAAAGGTGTAGCTTTTGTTTGTTTTTCTTTCTTTGCAGGTGAAAGGACATCTTTTCTCTCCCGATGTTAAATCTTGGAGGGCTCCTACCAGGCAGAGCAGTTCGCACTGTGTGTGACCTCCCTGGACTTGTTGGGTTGTTTCATTGATAGGTATTTTCTCTGTTCAGTGTTTACAGGCCTTGGAGTTTTTACATGCTAATCAAGTGATCCACAGAGACATCAAAAGTGACAATGTGCTTTTGGGAATGGAAGGCTCAGTTAAACTTAGTGAGTAGCAATGAAGTGACATTTTAATGTATCTGTGATTGACTGTGAAGGGTGGTGGCTTGTTAAATGTGCCTTGTGAACCCAGCAACTTGTGTTCATAGCAGACTTTACTGCTTGATGAGTATTTTGAGCAAATTACTTGGTGTCTCTTTGTTTTGTTTTGTTTCATATGACCAATAAGAAAAATACTAATGTTGGAAATTATTTTTGAAAATTAAAATAAAACAAAGTGATATCCAGAGGACTGTTGTCTGGGCAACCCTGATAGGATTCTTCTCTGTAGGAAATATGATTGGGTATAATTGTTTGGCATGTTTTCTCAGCCTTCTCCTTCACCCTCAGGAAATTTTTGGAGATAGTCTAACCAGAAAAAGACCTTGTGTGACCTTGACCTCAGGGTGACAAGAAACAAGTCTCCTGGGCTGAGCTATGGTGGCTACTCCTTCTTGAACTCAGAGATCCGCCTGCCTCTGCTGCCCGAGTGCTGGGATTAAAGGCATGCACCACCATTGCCCAACCTCACTCATACTTTTTATACGTAGTAAAATTGAAGTCTAAGGGTAACAAGTTCACAGTCGGTGGATGCCAAATAGACATGCTAGCACATACTATCATCTCAGCAGTCAGAAGGCTGAGTTATAGGAGGCTCACAAATTCAGGATCATTTTAGGGGGAGTTTTGTTTTGTTGTTATTTTTGCTTTTGTTTTGAGACAGGGACTCACTATGTAGTTCTGTCTGTCCTGGCACTCACTATGTAAGCCACACTAGCCTCAAACTCACAGAGATATACCTGCCTCTGCTTCCTTATCGATTGCTGGGATTAAAAGGTGTGTGCCGCTGTAACTAGCTTTCAAGGTCATTCCTGACTACATTTTGAGTTCAAAGCCAGCCTAGGCTATATGAAACTCTGTGTGAATAAAACCTAAAAAATAAGGAGTTAAATAGTTTTAACAACAGAAGGAAAGAAAAGAATTATAAATTCTTATCCCAGCTAGTGTAGTATCAAGTACTACCGTAGGGATCTTGTTCCTTGAACGTAAATGAGACAGTTGGAGCACCTTCCTTGTGCAGTTATAGTTAAGTGTGGTCTTTTTCTAGGCCTTCTGCTGAGTTGGATGCATAATGATTCCAGCTTTGGCTGTTTTTTTAAATTCTTGCTGGTCAGGTGGTTCAGCCAGTAAAGGTGTTTGCTTGCAACCTGAGTTTGGTTCCTAGAACCCACATGTTGAGAGAAAACAAACTCTTGAAAATTGTCCTCTGAGCTCCCACATGCTCTGTGACACATGCACCCCGCATACACAAATAAATGTTCAAAGAAAGTATTAAAAACAACAACCTATACCGGGTAGTGGTGGTACACCCACCTTTAATCCCAGCACTCAGTAGGCAGAGACAGGCAGATCACTGTGAATTTGAGGCCAGGTTGGTCTGTCGAGTGAATTCCAGGACAGCCAGAGCTGCTACACAGAGAAACCCTGCCTCAAAAAAATAAAGAAAGAAGAAGGGAGGGAAGAATAAAAGAAATTAAATTCAGTTTCCATGTCCTGAACATTGCCAGATTAAATCATTTTGTTTAGGTTTTTGGATTTCTTTATTTGGTTTGGTTTATTGAGACAGGGTTTCTCTGTGTAGCCCTGACTGTCCTGAAACTCAGAGAGATCTACCTGCCTCCACCTCCTGAGTGCTGGGTTTAAAGGCATGCACCACCAATGTCTGGCTCACTGCATTTAGTTTTATTGTTCACCTTGGATAATTTTTTTTTCTTTCTTTTTCTATTTTCTTTTCTTTTTTTTTTGGATAATTTTTTTTAACCACTTTCAATTTCAACTCTTTAGAATAGAATTAGTTATTAAGAAGAAAAATACCTGATAATGTGTACTTTGTTATCAAAAGTAAATGTGAAAATTACTAGTAAATAATGTCCTCAAATTTTGAACTCAACTCTGCTTTGCTTCATTTTGACATTCTTTCCAGAGAAGGGGGTGGGTGATGGGATGCAGCCATGTCTGCTGACGTGAACTGATGAAGCCTCCCTTGGTGCCATTAACCCTGGTACTCTGTTTTCTTCTGTAGCTGACTTTGGCTTCTGTGCCCAGATCACCCCTGAGCAGAGCAAACGCAGTACTATGGTTGGAACGCCGTACTGGATGGCACCAGAGGTGGTTACACGAAAAGCCTATGGCCCCAAAGTTGATATATGGTCTCTGGGCATCATGGCTATCGAGATGGTTGAAGGAGAGCCTCCATACCTCAATGAAAATCCTCTGAGGGTAAGACTGACGAAACACTAGCTTTACTGTAAGAAAACACTTTGCTTCCCTTCTTTAAAAGGGCTTTACATTTGTGTTTTTGTTTGTCTGTTTGAGTGGAAGGGCACATAGATGCCATAGCGTGTTGGAGGTCAGAGGACAACGTGTGGGGACGGCTTGTCCCTTAGCTCTCAGGCTCTCAGGCCTGGCGCCATGACTCAGGCCAGGAAGAAGTCCTTTTCCTCAAACACGCTATGTGCTTGCTCGTGTCAGCCGTTGGGAAGGATTTAGAATATGGTTGCTGAGATATAATCTCTTTCCTGTATCTAAAAATTATATTGCCTCTGAGTTACAGTGTAGAGTTCAAAAGTTTGTAAATTTTTGGTAGTGAGTCAGTTTTGTCCGGGTGAATGTAATCACTTTTCTGCAGAGCTGAAATACCTTAGATAGTTGATTTTTTCTTTGTTGTTGTGTGTAGAGGGCGCTTTGTAGATGAAGATGACTGTGAATTTCTGATTTTCCTGCCTCTGGAAAGCACTGGACACGCAGAAGTGTACCACTACCCCCCAAGTTTTATGTGCTGTGGAGAACCGGACCCATGGCATCATGCATGCTAAGCACACTGTTAATTGAGCCATATCCCCAGCCCATTAGGTGCCTTTTCCTACACATTTAGGTGAGAAAAGTTAGCTCTCTGAGGTAAGATGCCTAAATGCTAATGTTAAAGCCTGTATTCCAACAAAAGAACAGACTGAGCTGAGTATTGTAGGATCTGAGGGATGGATTCTACCACTGTTTCCTCCCTTCACATTTCCTAACCGTAGCTCAGGCCTATAATGTGGCACCAAGAGGCTGAGGGAGGAGGATGGCCACAAGTTTGAAGCCATTTTCATCTACATATAGTGAGTAGCCAGAGCTACAAAGCCAAGATGCTGTCTCAAGAGAAAGGGGGAGGGTCAGGAGAGATGCTCAGTTAAGAGCACTGGCTGTTTTTACAGAGGACCAGGGTTAGGTTTCTAACATTCACATGGCAATTCACAACCATCCATAACTCTAGTTCCAGGAGATACAACATCCTTTTCTGGCCTCCGCAGGCTCTACACATACACATGATATATAGACAAAACAGCCATACACATGAAACATAGTAAAATTTAAAGAGAGAGAATGACAGGTGAATGGGGTTATTTTCTAGTGTGTATCTTTGCTGTGCTATAATAAAATTAACACTGATCTATTCATGGGAAATGAAATATATCCTGGAATAAGAAAAGGAGAATAGCCAGTTGGTGGTGGCGAACACCTTTAATCCCAGCACTTATGAGGCAGAGGCAGGCAGATCTCTGTGAGTTTGAGCCAGCCTGGTCTATAGAGTGAGTTTTAAGATAGTCAGGGCTACACAGAGAAATCCTGTCTCGAACCGCCCCCCCATCTCACCCCCCAAAAAAAATAAAAAGGAGAATAAATGGAGTAGGGGAACTTAATGTGGAAGACTCTTGATTGAGAATACTAAGAACCTGTATGAGTTAGTCAGTGGTATTTTTACCTTATTTGGGTTTTTTCCTTTGTGTGCAGGGGGCTGGGGCACTGTTAAGCTCAGCCTGGCCTAGAGCTTGCTGTGCATAGACCATGTAAGCCTCCTGCCTCTGCATTTGGAATGCTGAGATTCTGTTGACTGATATTTCTGTCCCACCAAGTCCCACAGCCGTTTAGTCCCAAATAAGTACGCAGAGGTCTACATTAGTCATAAACTGGTTGGCCTGTTAGCTCAGGCTTCTTATTAACTCTCATAACTTATATTAGCCCATAATTCTTGTCTGTGTTAGCCACGTGCCTTGGTACCTTTTTCGGCAAGGCAGTCATATCTTGCTTGCTCTGTGTCTGGCTTCCTCTCTCTGGGTGACAACTGCAGACTGAAATTTTCCTCTTCCCAGAATTCTCATTGCCCACCTCTACTTCCTGCCTGTTCGCCCCGCCTATACTTCCTGCCTGGCTACTGGCCAATCAGTGTTTACTTAAAATACAAGTGACAGAGTACAGACCATTGTCCCACAGCAAGATTCCATGCCCAGTTTAAGTAGATGCCAGTTTTAAGGGATGTCAGCCAAATCCCTTAAATGGTTTTTGCTTTTTGCTTTTACAAAGTGGTTTCTCAGGGCCTGGAGAGATGGCTCAGCAGTTACGAACATTGTCTGCTCTTCCAAAAGTCCTGAGTTCAATTCCCAGCAACCACATGGTGGCTCACAACCATCTATAATGAGGTCTGGCACCCTCTTCTGGTCTGCAGGCATACACACAGACAGAACACTGTATACATAATAAATAAATAAATATTTTTTAAAAAGTGGTTTCTCTGTGTAACAACCCTAGCTGTCCCCAACTCTAGACCAGGCTGGCCTTGACAGCAAAGTGCTTTTCAAGCATGAAGCCCTGGGTTCTATTCCCACTGTGGACCTCACACACAACAGGACATGATGAACACTGGGAAGATCAGAGAGACCTGGGACTTGGTGTTGTCACAGAATCACTGGCGTTGGGGTACTAAGAGTGAAAAAGATGAGCTATAGCCAGGTGGTGGTGGCACATACTTTCAATCCCAGCACTTAGGAGGCAGAGAGAGGTAGATCTTAGTAAGTTCCATGACAGCCAGGACTGTTACAGACAAACCCTGTCTGGGGGGGGAAAAAAGAGCTGCAGAATGAATCACTTATTGCAGTCACTAGTCCTGGAAGGTGTGCCCATAAGCATACATCTGAGGAAGCATCAGGGAAGAAAAGGTGAGGGACTGTGACATGCTTCTCTGTGGCTGCCGAAATCACCACAGGTTAGGACAGGAGTAACATGAGAGATCGCCATGTAAAGAGCTATAGTGAAGGAGTGGGAAGGAGTTGCCTGGAGTCCCTGGGTGTTGAAACAAAGACCCATGCACCATCAGAGCATGAGTTAGGAGGTGGGTGGTGAAGGTCTCAGATCAGCTTCTGGTTCCTGAGTTGTGGGAAAGAAGGCGGATTGCCGCTGGGGAGCACAGGGTGGCAGAGGCCAGAGTATGAAACTTGATGTACTATCATTTTGTGAGTGGCCTTCATATGCCAAAATGTTCTATTTTTTAGGCTTTGTACCTGATAGCAACAAATGGAACTCCAGAACTTCAGAATCCAGAAAAACTTTCTCCAATATTTCGGGATTTCTTAAACCGGTGTTTGGAGATGGATGTGGAGAAAAGGGGTTCAGCCAAAGAACTGTTACAGGTAAATTTGGTGAAGGTAACTTTTGGAGAATGAACTTCATAGTCCTGATGCTTCCCTTTTCACTTGCCACATGCCTGGCTGTTGCTTTACTTTAGGCTTTTGTTTCTAGCAATAAATTTAAAAAAAAAAAAAAAACTTAATTGTGGTGGCCAGGCAGTGGTGGCACACACCTTTACTCCCAGGTCTCGGGAGATAAGAGTCAGACGGATCTCGTGAGTCTGAGGCCATCCTGATCTACAGAATGAGGTCCGGGATAGCCAGGGCTACACAGAGAAACCCTGTCTCAAAAAACAAGACGTGTGTGTGTGTGTGTGTGTGTGTGTGTGCGTGTGTGCACATGCATGTGCACACATGTGCATGACATGTGTACGTGTGCATGCATTTGTGTGTGTGGATAGACATTATGGAGGTCAGAGAAAACTAGCAAGAGTTGGTTCTCTCCTTCCACCAAGTAGGTCTCAGGGATAGGGTACAGGTCATCAGACTTGCCAGCAAGTGCCTTTAGCTGCTGAATCATCTCTTCCGCCCTTAAGAAACAATTTTTAGTTGCCTAAATTTTTAATCGTAGTAAGTTTCTGTAATTAATCAAATCTTGGACCTGTTCAGTGCTGTCATGAGTATATTTATGGGTCTTAACTCTGTAGAACTATTTTTTTATTTATTCATTCATTTCTGTGTGGCCCAGCCTGGCCTACAGCTCGCCAATGTTGTTAAAAATGGAGACTGATTTTGAGCCTGCCAAGTACTGAAATCACAGAGATGAACCATCATCTGCCTGTGCAGCTAGGGATTGAACCTGGCCAGGACTCTCTGCATGGAAGGCTAGCACTCTGCCTTCTGAGTATACTCCTGGCCCCTTAAATCTTTTTATGAAAACTTACTGGGGTTGGTAAAATAGCTTTCTGAGTGAAAGTACTTTGCAGCAAGCCTGAATACCTAAGTTCCATCTCTAGACACAGACACACACACACACACACACACACACACACGTCTCACACACAATAAATGTAATTAAAGAAAGGGGGGGGGAAAGAGCCTAGTTCACACCTTTAATCCCAGCACTCAGGATCTCTGAGTTAGAGGACAGCCAGGGCTACACAGAGAGTGTAGACATATACTTGTCTCTAAAAGCTGAAAAGAGAAGAAAGAAACAGAATAACTTCTTAGGTAGTAGGCAGAGATTGCTGTGAGTTTGAAGGCAGGATAAGTTACAGCTCCAAAACCAGGGCTGGGGAGATGTCTCTTTCTATAAAGTGCCTGTTGCACAAGCATGAGTTTTGATCTCTCGCACACATACAAGAAGCGAGGTGTAGCTGTGTATGTCTGGACACCATATATGTCTATACATTATATGTATCTATATACTATATGCCATCTATATACTATGTATGCTGTTTATACATGATATGTCTATGTACTATATATGTCTATACATTATGTGTGTGCTATATCAGTCTAGACACTATATGATGTCTATGCACTATATGTTATATGTCTATACATTTGTCTATATACTGTGTGTCTATACACTATGATGTCTATACAATATATGTATACTATATGATAATACACTACATGTATTTGTACAACAGATATGTCTATACACTATACATATCTATATACTATGTATGATGCCTATACATTATATGTGTTTATAAACTATGTGTCTATGCACTACATATGTCCATACACTATATATGATAATCTGTACACTATATGTGTCTATGGCATATATGTGTCTCTATACACTCTAGTGCTGGGGAAACAGACAGATCCTTGGAGATTGTTGGCCAGTATAGCCAATCAGTGAAACCAGGGTCAGTGAAAGACACAAGGAAAAGTGATAGAGAAGGGCTCCTGACATTGACTTCTGGCCTCCACACTTGCACACAAATACGAAAACAGTGTACAAGCTCATGCCCTACACACAAACCAGCTCTCCTTAGAGCTGTAAAAGTGATGTCCTGACTGTGAGAATTTTAGGAATCAAAGTACATGTTTTGTTTATTAAATAATGATCCATAGGTAATTTGGGGCTTCAGTTTCTAAATGTGTATCATTTCTATGTTTTCTTTCGCCTCCATTTGGCAGCATCCGTTCCTGAAACTGGCCAAACCATTATCTAGCTTGACGCCCCTGATCCTGGCAGCTAAAGAAGCAATGAAGAGTAACCGCTAACGCCATCACTGAGGCCTTGTATTCTTTTATCCATTTTCTAAAAGAAGTTTTTTAAAACATGAAATTGTTACTCTGAGGGGTGTAAAGAGACAGTCTGCATCACGTGGAGAAAAACAAGCCAACTTCTATTTTCTAAAGATGACCAACAGAAAATTACAGTAAGAAAATTATGACTTCCAGATGAGCCCCTGCTTTAGGGTCCAAAAGGAATTGTGGACTGCCTCGCTAGCCTTACATTTCAGCAGACAGTGCTTGACGTTTGCGTACTGTGTGATGACTCACTACAGTAGATCTGTTTGTTGTCTCCTTTGGGATACTTCCATACTTGAATGTCAGATTCGAGTTTTTCTGAGTATTTCTTAATCTGCTGGTCTCACCTCCCCTTTGTAGCCTTCCCTTCCTCTGATCTGTTCCTCTTGAGTTGTTGCCTAAATTCAAGGCAAGTGTGACAGAAATTATGTAGCTCTTTATATTGGCCAAAGAGCTTGACATATTGTGACTTTTTATAGAAGTTAGGACCAGCGTTGTACATGTAGTATTTCAGTCTAGAGCTTAAACTGAAGGGGGAAAGTATGTGATTTTTACCTTTTTTAACAAATGTGAAAGAGTCAACTTTAGAAGTTTCATGGTAGTGAGTTTGACATTTGTTACATGTATAGAAAGGACTAATAATCTATATTTATAACTAAATCATTGATACAGAGAAAGACTCCACTGGCTGTATGTTCTTACCATTTTTGTCTTTTCTGCCTGTTTCTCCTCAGATTTGGCTTTAGGAACCAAAGTGATTTGTTCTTCTTCCGCTTGGGCTGCATGCCTTTGGTGCCGGTCCCTTCCCTTTTGTTCCCTTGGGAATGAGTGTCTGTATATGTTGCAATTTTAGGTATCGGGTTTTGTTCAAATCAACCCTTATTTTGCATACACCCAGGCAAGTAATAACCATTGAATTTTCAGAATTTAAAAGTTAAGAACTTTTTTCTCTTTAAAAGGAAAAATATTTGGGAGTAGCAGAAAGCAAGAGAGATTTGAACCTTGGTATTCTAGGCTAGTTGTAATAACGAGATAGCAGTCTTGTAGCCTGAGGCTCATGGCAGTAAACTGTAAAGATTGATCTGGTCTACAGTGTTCCCAGCCATTATGTTTTACTGTGAGAGATGAAATAGCAGAGTACATGGTGGATCATTTGAGGTGTTGGGGGTAGTTTAGTTTTTGTTTTTCCAAATGAGTATTCATGTAAAAAACTGGAGAAAGAGAACTGCAACGTGTATATCGGTAGTGATACTTGTTATTCTAAAGACGTAATGCGAGGTCTGCGACCTGTAGTGTTAGCTCTTAGCCTGCCCTCCCCTTCCTGTCTTTCTTCTCTGCTTCTCCTTATTGCTTTGTTGTTTTGCCTGTGGAGGAGGAATTGTCCATTATGAGTTCCTGGGGCCACAGAAGAGGAAGTTCTGTGGTTGGCTCAGGTGCCTGGCCCTGCCATCCCCTTTCAAAGAACTTGGCACATGCTTGCCATTCTGCACAGTACAAATCATGAGTAAATAGGTGTGCACTTTGGGGCACTTGGGGAAAGGGTCAGAGTTTCATTTCCTGTTGTGCCCATTCAGATACGAGGATAAGAAGAGGTCTCTGGGGTTTTCATAGCAGAAAGGTTTTCAGTGAAACTCCACATCTAGAGCACTTAATGTCCTGTTGTCCGTGTGATTGCCTTTTTATCTGGACTGTATTTGGCCTTCTACAACTGTCACTAAATTACAGAAACAACTGGTATATTTCTGCTTGGAAGCTGCAGTGTCTCTTGAGTTCCAGATGTGAGCATTGTTTGTAAACAGTTGTCTAGGTAGATGATAATGGTGATGCTGCCACAAAGTAGAAAGCCAGCGAGATGATGGAACTGG
Source organism: Ondatra zibethicus (assembly GCA_004026605.1). NCBI lineage: Eukaryota > Metazoa > Chordata > Mammalia > Rodentia > Cricetidae > Ondatra > Ondatra zibethicus. Next base: position 88,829 of record PVIU01003436.1, on the reverse strand, counting down.
TCATCTGTCTCATGACTGCTCAAGAAGGCACTCCATCCTCAGTCATAGAGACCACGTGGGACACATGCCAATGCCCCCGCCGTATGCTGTGACTCCACAAGGGCTTTTCCCTCAACAGAAGCAGTTTGGGGTTTGAATTTACAATTTCTTGGATGGTTACTTGGATGTCCATTGCTGGCGACGGACTTTGTCATTCAAACATGACTCCGAGGTTAAGGGAGCTGCACTGTTGTTTATTCTCTCCTGACCTGGACAAACTAACCTGTAATAGTTTAATAGTAATGGTTAATTTTGAGATGTGTCATTTTTAAACAAAATAATCTTTAAAGCAATATAGATTTGTGATTTATTAGTTAATTTTAAATTAAAATGTTGAGATCCTGTTAAAAGACAATTGTATGACTTGAGATTCATATTTTTTTTAATAATTGTCTCTGTATCCCTCTCTTTTGTCATCTCTTAGAGTAAGAAGCCCCATTGAACCTACTTTAATAGTCCTCTTGTGTTGTCAGGAACTGTCCCTTCTTTATTTATTGTCTTTGTGGTAGGCCCAAATGTATCTATCTCTCTTGTTCCTTTTGCTGCTTTTACAGAACACTTTATCCTACCTAGAATAGTAAAAAGTGACTGCAGCATCCCACACCATGGCTGGCACAGCTTTGCCATCATGTGTTGAGTTCCTGGAACAAAGTAGAAGCCCTCTTCCCTTCAACATAAAATATTAAGCTGCTTGAAATGTACCTAGTGATCACCAGTCCTAAACAGGCTTTGCCTTTGACAGGCAACTTTAAGCTGCCTAGAAGTATTTCTTATGAGCTCACGTGTATACCCTGTGTTCTTACCTGAATGTGTTTACACCTTATCAGACCATGGTTAGAGTTAGAAGGGAGGTGTTTAAACAGTTTGCATCTGGTTTTGAATATGAAAATGTTTGAAGCATACTGAGATCTGTAGTCAGTAAGGTGTCAAAGTGTTAATGGGGTCAGCAAGCAGCCGTTAAGGCCATTTTCTGCCAAGCCTAGCCACTAGGATTTGAGAGTACTGACTCCTGCAAGTTGGTTATCTCCCCTCTGTATGTGTGTGTGCACACACACACACACACACACACACACACACACACACACACACAGTCACATTGATAAATGTAATTGTTCTTTTTTTTTTTTTTCTTTTTTTCTCTATATAGGCCTGGCTAGCTTAGAACGCATGTAGATGAGGCTGATCTCACTCAGAGAGATCCCCCTGCCTCTGCCTTCCAAGTAATGGGATTAAAGGTGTGCACCACCCTGTCTTGCACTTAAACTGTTTCTAATGTAGTTTCAGACTGTAGTTAATGGGACTGGAGCTGTAGCTTGGTGGTGAATCACTTGTCTAGAACGCACAAGCTGATCCCCTAGCTTCAATAAAAACAGAAAGAATCTAGGCTGCTATTTGACATTATTGCATAAATAATTATGCAATAATTTTTGCTAAAATCCAATTAAACACTTCTTTTTGGGTTTTCTAACAGAATTTCATAGCACTAAACAAAACAGATTGGTCTTCCTGGCCACCCTTGTGTCTGTGATAGATAAGTGGTTTTTCTGTAGTTGTAACATGTGTAAGAAAAATCCAAACATGCTTCCCCCCATGTCAGTACATTCGTTGACCACTCTGGCAAAGATGCTGGGTTAGATGATGTGGCATTAGGGAGCAGAGTCAAGCACTGGCCTGCTCCTTGAAAGAACTCAAGTCTTTCTCATTTGCTGTATTCTATATTACCCAAAGAGCAGAAGAAATACATGGTAACCTTGTCAAACATGTTCATTCTGTATCAAAAAGCAAAGCAAATAATTGGTTTTCAAAATTTTTGGAAAGTAGTCACTTTTTTATTTATTTATTGTTTTTCCTTTTTTGATAGGTGGAAATTGAGTTGAGTAAAAAGTAATTTATTTCTGTTTTGTCTTCAAATTTCATATTGCCTTCTATTTTTAATTAATTCCATATGATTAACTGTCGTCTGCTCTAACTGCTGTGTCTCGTGACTAAATAATTTTGTTCTTTGAGAGCTAGAAATAAATTCTCATGTCCATTTTTTCTTTTCTTAAATTTCCACTTTTTGTCAGAATAGCATCAAAGAATAAATATTTAAAAATCTTAATAGGTTTTCTGCCAGGCATTGGGGGCGCATGCCTTTAAATCCAGCTCTAGGGAGTTAAAGGCAGGCAGATCTCTGAGTCTGAGGCCAGCCTGGTCTACAGAGTGAGTTCCAGGACATCCAGGGGTGCACAGAGAAACCCTGTCTCAAGAAACAGAAACAAAAAAGGTTTTCAAAGAAAATACTAGGATTTTGAAGGGGAAGGAACAGACTGTCTTCAAACTTGCTATGCAACCTAGGATAACAAACTTCTCCTGCCTCCTGTTCCCAAGTGCTAAGATTACAGGCATATACCACCATATTCAATCTCAGGAAGTACAAGTGCTCAGATGCTGGATTTCACATGTTAACAAGGATTCCACCAACTGAACTGCATCCCCACCCATTATGCTAGTGTTTTAATGATGGCTGTTTTAGACCAGTTCACGGTGTCATGGTACCATATTTGTTTGCTTAAACTCAATGTAGCCCAAGCTGGCCAAGGTTTGTCTTGAATTCCTGATTCTCCTGCCCAGCCTTCTAGGAGCTGGGATTACAGGCTGTGCTGCCACAGTTAGCACTATCTTGACTCTATACCAAAGCTCCAAATTAAGAGGAATCCTTAGAGAGCCTGAGGACTGGAGAGATGGCTCGGGAGTGAAGCGTGCTTAGTCTTGCAGAACATTCTCAAAACCATCTTTAAATCCAATTGCAGGGGATCTGATGCCTTCTTCTGACCTCCCAGGCATGGTACACATACATTCATGCAAGCAAAGCAGTCATGAAAATACAGTTTTAAAAAATAAAATATGGTTGGACAGAAAATGCAATCCTCTATTCTAAATCTGATTCAGAATAAACTTAAAAATACTCCTAGCCAGGCTAGGAGTTCAGTCAGCAAAGTGCTTGCCAAACAAGCATGAAATTGGAGTTCAGTTCCTAGCACCCCAGTAAAGAGCCAGGTGTGGTGCCTCACACATAAATCCCAGCACTGAAGACCTGTAGAGATGGGCAGGTCCCTAGGGCTCACTGGCAGCCAGTCCAGCCAATCCCATAAGCTCCAGATTCAGTGAGTGACAAGACACTACCTGAAATACATAGTGAAGAGTTGCTGAGAGACACCTGACATCAGCCTCTGGCCTCCTAGTGCATATGTGGACACATAACCCACTGCCGTGGCTGCCAGAGGGAAGCCTTTCTGATGTGCTTGAGCATCTGAGAAACTAATGTTTACCTGATTGAGGTGACAAGGGTCTGCCAGAATTTCTGTTGTGCACCAAGAACCTAAGAGTGCATTACTTCATTGGTAGCATGGGGAGCAGGGAGAAGGTAGAAGGGGAGTGGGGAGTGGAAAAAATGTAAAGTTCAATTAAAAAAAAAAAAACACTAAAGTACATTACTTAAGACATGTTGGGCTGGGCGGTGGTGGCGCACGCCTTTAATCCCAGCACTTGGGAGGCAGAGGCAGGCGGATCTTTGTGAGTTTGAGGCCAGCCTGGTCTACAAGAGCTAGTTCCAGGACAGGCTCCAAGCTACAGAGAAACCCTGTCTCGAAAAAACAAAAACAACAACCAAAAAAAAAAAACAACCTGGACATCTAGCCAGCCAGGTGGTGGTGGTACACAGCTTTAATTGCAGCAGCACTCAGGAGGCAGAGGCAGGCAGATCCCTGTGAGTTCCAGGACAGCTAGGGCTACACAGAGAAATCCTGTGGTGGGGGAGGTGGATGTGTAAGCAGGAGCATGTAATCCCAGCATGCCATGGGCAGGTGGGAGGTAGAGACAGGATAATCTCGAGAAGCTATTGGGGCTTGCTGTGTACACAGTAGAAAAGGAGACCCTTCCTATCTCAAAGGTTTTTTTGTTGTTGTTGTTTTTTTGGGTTTTTTTTGGTTTAGTTTGGTTTGGTTGGTTTTGTTTTTTGGAGACAGGGTTTCTCTATGTAGCTCTAGCTGTCCTGGAACTGTAGACCAGGCTATCAATCAAATTTAGAGATCACCAGCCTCTGCCTCCCAAGCGCTGGGGCTAAAGATGTGCACCACCACTGCCTGTCAAGAAGCTTTTGTTTTCTTTGGAAAGAGAGACTGTCTCGAGGCAGAAGTTGAGGACTAGCATCTGATGCTATCCTCCAGCTTCCACCTGCTCACTGTGAAATATGTGCCCACATTTACAACTACACAACACACGTGGTAGACAAGCACAGATTGAGACTAACTGTGCAGCCCTGGCTGCCCTGGAACTCAGTAGATACACCACCTACCTCTGCCACCCAAGTCCTGCACGACTAACCTGCATGCACAAAATTAAAAATAAAAAGAGGAAGAGGAGGAGGAAGAGAGGGAGAGAAAAGCTAGACTGGAGATATTATTCAGTCATTACAAACTTTGGTGGCTTATGCCTTTAATCCCAGCACTCAGAAAGCAGAGACACTCAGATCTCTAAATTCTAGCCTAGCGAGGATACATAGACACAGTTTTAAAAATAAATAGCTGTTGCTTCCCTCTCTTCCTTTCTTGCCCTCCACCTCTCCCTCTCTCTCTCCAGGCCCAGTTCAGACGTCTTGTATTTCATGTATACTTTACACACATAGTCTAAAGGGAATTTTACATATTTTTAGTACACCTGTGAATGTGAGGTTTTATGGTGCCACATCAGTACTCAAAAAAGAGTTTTGGATTTGGGCCATTTTGCATTTCTGATTAGGGCTGCTTAACCTGTTTCCCAAAGCTGTCTGTGACATCACCTGCTGTCACTTTGCCTGGTTATGTTCCATGGCAGGTGAGATGTTTCTTGCTTTGCTGTCTTCTAAAAACCCACATGGGAAGAATGCCATGCACACTTACTGTCTTCACCCTTAGATCCAGTGTTGCTTTTGAGGCAGGATCTCATGTTGCCTTCAGCTGAAGGGCCTCGTCCTCCAGCTCCAGAATGCTAGAATTACATTTGTGCCTATGAAGGAGCAAAACAAACTCCATTTTGAGAAAGAACTCCATTTTAGACAGGACCTAATGGGGTGTGGGTGTTGAATGCAGCCTAGCAAAGTCATAAACATTCCCAAGAAGCTGTGCCAGTCCTGATCAGAGTGACCCCACCAGGATCACATCTGTGTACATGTATTTGCTGTGAACACCCTTGTAGGCATCTGATTAACCACTGTTTTAAAATTCTTGTCTGCTGACAGTCACTTTTTTAAAATTCCCCTATACCCCAACTAACAAATTCAAAAGAATATATGGGTTTTTCCAGACAGGCTTCTCTGTAGATTTGGTGCCTGTCCTGGAACTAGCTCTTGTAGACTAGGCTGGCCTCAAACTCACAGAGATCTGCCTGCCTCTGCCTCCTGAGTGCTGGGATTAAAGATGTGCACCACCATTGCCCAGCTCAAAAGTTACATACTCTTATCCAATCCCAAAAGCCAAGGCTTGTGCCACCGTGCTTGCAGTGTTCCCTTTAACATCCCCTTGCCCTAAAGCCTGGGGGCCGTTCTCCCCCACCTGCTGCAGTGGTGTGTTGAATTACACTAACTTGTAATCAATAAGCCCCAATGCGTTTACATTGGATACCAGCTCTGTGGTGGACTTGTTTAGGTTTTGCTTTTGAGGATTGTTTAGGGATTCCGTGTGACACAGGCACAACACCTAAGTGCTCACTAAGACCTGTAGTGTTAGTGCATTGCCGGAGCTGGAGAAGTGGCTTAGAGGCTAAGAACCCAAGGTCAGTTCTAAGCAATTAAAAAAAAATGCACTGCTCTGTCAGCGAGCTCAGTGGATTAAAAAAAGTGCCATGTATGCTGATTCGGTTTTTATCAAGTTGTTAGGGCCATCTGGAAAAGAGGAACTGCAATTGAGAAAATTCCTCCATCAGATTAGTCCGTAGGCAAGACTGGGGCATTTTCTGGATTAATGGCTGGTGTGAGAGGGCCCAGCCTACTGGGGGCAGTGCCACTTCTGGGCAGATGGTCCTGTGTTGTATAAAGCAAACTAAAAAAGCTGTGGGGAGGGGCTGGCGAGATGGCTCAGAGGTTAAGAGCACTGGCTGCTCTTCCAGAGGTCCTGAGTTCAATTCCCAGCAACCACATGGTAGCTCACAACCATCTGTGATGAGATCTGATGCCCTCTTCTGGCCCACAGGCATACATGCAGGTAGAATATTGTATATATAATAAATAAATAAATCTTTAAAAAAAAAAAAGCTGTGGGGAGCAAGCCAGTAATCAACATCCATCCATGGCCTCTACTTCACTCTGACCTCTCTTCATGATAGATTATAAGCTGTGAAATAAACCCTTTTTCCCCAAGTTGCTTTTGGCTGTGGTGTTTATCACAGCAGTAGAAAGCACACATGGCCACCACGCAAGCCTAAAGACCTGAATCCAATTCCCTGAATATACAGCAGAGAGAACTGACTCCTGAGAAAGCTGGCATGTAATTTCCACGTTCATCGCGGCACAGATACACCTGCTTGCTCTCACACACGTGCCCGTTTCCCCTCCCACTCCTCTCCTTCCCACTTCTCTCTCTAAATAAAACCTAAATTTAAAAATGCATTACCAGCTGGTAGGGTAGCACACACACACTTTTAATCCCAGCATTATGGAAGCAGAGGTAGACAGATGCTCTGGGAGTCCAAGGCCAGCCTAGTCTACACAGTGAGCTCCAGTCCAGCCAGGCTACACAGTGAGACCCTGTCAAAGCAACAACAGAATGCACTGTCAGTAGAGAAGGCTGTCCAAAAAAAAAAAAAAAAATCAAAAGAGGGTGGGTCTATTATTTTCGTTTTTGAAACAGGACCTCTCTATGTAGTTCTGGCTACCCTGGAACTAGACCAAGCCGACCTTGAATTCAAGAGGTCCACCTGTTTCTGCTCTGGAGTGCTGGGATAAAGGTATGTGCCATTATGCCCAGCCTCTGTTTGATTTTTTTTGAGACACAGTCTCACTGTAGCTACACTGACCTCAAACTCTCAGCAATCCTCCTGTTTCAGAGTCCTGAGTGCTGGGATTATAGGCATAGCCCCCCTCGCTGCAGTCTTACTCAAATTTCTTGTTTGCTTTTATATTTATGGGCATGAGTGTGCCTCAGCATGCATGTGGAGATCACAGGACAACGTTGGGGAGTCCATTCCCTCCTCTCATCATGTGGAGATCACAGGACAACGTTGGGGAGTCCATTCCCTCCTCTCATCATGCGGAGATCACAGGACAACGTTGGGGAGTCCATTCCCTCCTCTCATCATGCGGAGATCACAGGACAACGTTGGGGAGTCCATTCCCTCCTCTCATCATGCGGAGATCACAGGACAACGTTGGGGAGTCCATTCCCTCCTCTCATCATGTGGAGATCACAGGACAACTTTGGGGAGTCCATTCTCTCATGTGGCTGTGGGGATTAAGCTCAATTTCGCCTTGGCGACAAGCTCCTTAACACACTTAGCCATCTTGCTGGCCCCTCAGTTTCTTCAGTTGCAACACTTCCTCTTCCTATATTTAAAAACAGAAGTGCAGCTGGGGGGTGGTGGCCTTTAACCCCAGCACTCTGGAGGCAGCTTTGTGAATTCAAGGCCAGCCAGGTCTTCAGAGCGAGTTCCAGGACAGGCTCCAAAGCTACACAGAGAAACCCTGTCTCGAAAAACAAAGTGAGACCCTACCTTAGAAAGGGGGAGGAGCAAAAGGGTAGGGTGAAAACCCTGCTTAATAAAGCATGTGCCTAGTATGTGCAAGGTCCTGGCCTCAGTCCCAGGTACATGGAAGAAAGACCACTCATGTACATGTGGTGGTATACGTAATCCCAGCACTCAGAAGGCAGATGCCCGTTATTTAGAAAATTGGAGCAAAAGGATTATGTCTCAAAAAATTCTATAACAGACCAAAAATATGAATCATCTAAAAATAAGTAACCAAAAAATGTGTAACACTGGGCTGGAGAGTTGACTCAGCAGTTAATAGTGCTAACTGTTCTTTCAGAGGACCAGGGTTCAATTCCCAGCACCCACAATGGCAGCTCAGAACTGTCTGTAACTCCAGTTCCAGAGGATCTGACGACATGTTCTGACCTCCACAGGCACCACAAATGTATGCTGTGCACAGACACACATGCAGGCAAAATACCCATGCACATAAGATAGATGATAGATAGATAGATAGACAGACAGACAGAATTGAAGTATATAACACTTCATAGAGAAAATATGAAGATTTTGTTGGTTTAATTTGTACTGGGAACTGCTTGTGGATAGGAAAGTTTAAATTGTGCTTATTGAAAAGAAAATATGGTATGGTACAATTGGGGGCTGGCCATGTAGCATGGTGGTACATAGGGGGTGCCTCGGGGCTCTGGATTTGATCCTTAGCCCTGCAAACAACAAATCAGCCTGAAATACTGGCTTGAAGTTGGACATATTTCCTGGAAGACATAGAAGATCCTGGAAGCCATAAAAGTTATCCATACTAATCTAGCCAGTTTTTCCCCTCCAGTGTTTTCTGTGTGTTTTTGGTTTTAACTTGAGACAGGGTCTCTCTATGTAGAGTGGCCTGGAGCTTGCTATCTAGACCACACTGATCTCAAACTCACAGAGATCCACCTGCCTCTGCCTCCAGAGTGCTAAGGCCCAAGGCATGTGCCACCAGTTTTTGTTTTTACAGTGTCTCTTGCCCAGGCTGTCCTGGTATGTAGCTAAAGATGAACGTGAATAGCTGATCTTCCTACTTCCACCTCCCAAGGGTTGGGCTTGGAGGCACATGCCACCATGCCACGTGTACAGTGCTGGAGACTGGCCAGGGCGTTGTGCACGCTAGTCAAGCACTTTACCTAGTAAACTACATAATTAGACCTGCCCCCCACAACACACTCCCCTTTTTGTTCAGTTCTCAGACAGGGGCTCATGTATCCCAAGCTGACCTGAAAGTTACTGTGTAGTTGAAGATGACCTTGAACTTTTGATCCTCCTGCTTCTACCTTCCAAAGAAGGGATCACAAGCATGTGCAGCAATGCCCAGTATAGGCAGTACCGGGGTCAAACCTTTGTGAGTGTTAGCCAAGTACTTTATCAACCTGGACCTAGCTGTTTCTTTCTAATAGCTTTAGTGTATTACATTAATCCATGGTGAACATGCACGGTCTGTTGTGGGTCTGTTTTGTGGGGCGGAGGATGTTGTATGACAAACTCTTCCCTGGGAGGCACAGCATGCACCTCTACTCACCTCAGATTTTGGAGTCCATGTTAGACCAAAGAATGGATCCCACTTAAGTCCAACTTGGTGAACCAATGAGTTCTTTTTTTTTTTTTTTTTTTGGTTTTTCAAGACAGGGTTTCTCTGTGGCTTTGGAGCCTGTCCTGGAACTAGCTCTTGTAGACCAGGCTGGGCTCGAACTCACAGAGATCCGCCTGCCTCTGCCTCCCACGTGCTGGGATTAAAGGTGTGCGCCACCACCACCCAGCTGAGTTCCTTTTTTTAAAATGATTTAATTTTATTTATGTTCATTGGTGTTTTGTCTGCATATGCATCTGTGTGAGGGTGTCTGATCCCCTAGAACTGGAGTCACAGTTAGTTGTTAGCCACCATGTGGGTGTTGGGAGCTGAACTCGGGTCCTCTGAAGAGCAGCCAGGGTTCTTAACAGCTGAGCCATCTCTCCAGCCCTGAACCAATGAGTTTTGTTGCAGTTATTTACAGGAATATGAGTGATGGGACAGAAATCCCTCAAAGGCAGCTGCAACACCAAAGGCCACCACTACACAGTGACAGCTCACAGGAGCAGGGGATCTGGGGCACTCTGCACAGCCTGCAGACAACGCAACAAATTGGAGAGTGGCCTTCCCTGGTGCCTCAGTTGGTCTAAACCTCTTCCAGACAGCTCAGCTGGTTTCTGCTTCTTACAGGCCGTTAGTCAGTTTCAGGGACTTCCTGAAGCTCTGTTTGAGTTGTTTAACTTCTTATCTAAGGAGCTTCCCTGCAGGATGGAAACATTTCAATCTTTAAGGAAACTTCTCCAACAGAGAAAGGCATAAACAGAGAGTTTAAAGACTGGCCCTATTCAGAATTGCAGAGTACCATAGCTGATTTCACAATCTTTTTTTTTTTTTTTTTTGACTTTCAAGACAGGGTTTCTCTGTACAGCCCTGGCTGTCCTGGAACTCACTCTGTATACCAGGCTGGCCTCAAACTCACAGAGATTCACTTGCCTCTGCCTCCCGAGAGTGCTGGAATTAGAGGTGTGCGCCACCATGGCCCAGCTATTTTTTATTCTATTCTAATCAAACTTTATTTTACACTAATCCTTATATATTTTATTGTTTTATTTTTTATTTAATTCTAATCTTTATTCTAATCTAACTTTTTATTGATTTTCTGTGGATTTCACATCCTGCATCTGGATCCCACTCATCTCCCTGTCCCTTCGTATTCGTCCTCTGCCCTTGCAACCTCCCCCACAAGATAAAAGAAAAGTAAAGAAAGATCTCGTTGAGGAGGCTGTGTGTGACACAGTGAGTCACACAGTGTGACGCAGTTTACCCTTTAGTTCATCTTCATTTGCAAGTGTTCACTGCTCTGAGTCATTGGTCTGGTTCAAGGCCTCTGATTTCTGCTGCACTCTCAGTACGGTGCCCTCCCAGGAACTCCTGTTGGATACCCTGTTGTTCTGGCATGGAGATCCTGCAGCTTTGGATCTGCAATACTGGCTCTTCTTGTGCTCCAGCAGATCATAGATGGGGTGGATGTTGGGGTAGGCCAACTCATAGCCTCAGTTCTGGGTCTGGGAGTTGATGGGTTGGTCAGCCCCCTATCTCTCCTCCATCTTCAACACCAGGGTGAGCTCTCCAGCACCATTCCAGCTAGCTTGCCCTATGCAGTAAGCAGCAAGGGACAGAGCCAGGAGAGGACCAGTTCTTGCCATTGTCCTCTGCCCTCCACACATGCATCACACTGCATAAACACTCGCCTGCCCACAGGAATAAATAAATGTTAAAAAGTTGAAGATAATAAAAAATTTAAAAACCAAAAGGAAAGAAAACCAGAGAGAAAGAAAAACAAAGGATGCAGCTCAGCTGGTAAGAGTTCCTAGCATGCATGAGATCTTGAGTTTGCTTCCCAGGACCTCCTACATGGGATGTGGTAGTGGCACTGCCTATAATCCTATAACTTAGAAAGTAGAGGCAGAGGGATCAGATGTCCAAGGTCATCCTTGATGTGCTAGCTAATTTTGTCAATTTAACCCAAGCAAAAGTCATCTGAGAGGAAGGTGCTGTGGGATAATGGTTTTACCCTGTAAACATTTGTTTAGTGTACTTGTTTAATAAAATGCTGATTGGCTGGTAGCCAGGCAAGAAGTATAGGTGAGGCAACCATGCAGGAAGTAGAGGTGGGGCGACGAGAACAGGAGAATTCTGGGAAGAGGAATCTGCAGTCTGCAATCGTGACCCAGATGCAGAGGAAACAAGATGTGATTACCTCGCCAAATGGCTAACATAGACAAGAATAATGGGCTAATATAAGATATGAGTTAATAAGAAGTCTGAGCTACTAGGCCAATTATTTTATAATTAATGTAGACCTCTGTGTGATTCTTTGGGACTTAATGACTGTAGGAAAAGGCAGGACAGAAACCTCTGTCAACAGGAAGGAACCTCAATTAAGAAAATACCTCCATAAGACTGGGTTGTAGACATGCCTGTAGGGCATTTTCTTAATTAGTGATTGATGAGGGGATGGCCCAGCCCATTGTAAGAGATGACATACCTGGGCTGGTGGTCCTGGGTTCTATAAGAAAGCACGCTGGGCAAATCATGAGGAGCAAGCCAGTAAGCAACACATATCCATGGCCTCTCACACGGAAACTATATTATTTGCAACACTGTTTGGCCTATTAGTTCAGGCTTCTTATTAAGTAACTTTTTTATCTTAAATTAACCCATTTCTATTAATCTATGTATCACCACAAGGCTGTGGCCTACTGCTAAGGTTCTGGCATCTGTCTTCAGCAGCTACTTGGCATCTCTCTGACTCTGCCTTCTTTTTCTCCTCATTTGGTTTAGTTTTCCCGCCTAATTCTATTCTGCCCTGCCATAGGCCAAAGCAGCTTCTTTATTTATTTACTTTTTTTTTTTTTTTGGTTTTTCGAGACAGGGTCTATCTGTGGCTTTGGAGCCTGTCCTGGAACTAGCTCTGTAGACCAGGCTGGTCTCGAACTCACAGAGATCCACCTGCCTCTGCCTCCAGAGTGCTGGGATTAAAGGTGTGCGCCACCACTGCCCGGCTAGCAGCTTCTTTATTAACAAATGGTAATAAAACATATTCACAGCATACAGAGGGGAATCCCACATCAGGCCTCTGCATCAGCTCCTTCAGGTTCCTGCCCTGTCTTTAAGTTCCTGTCCTGACTTCCTTGGATGATGAACAGTGATGTGGAAGTGTAAACCAAATAAACCCTTTTCTCCCCAACTTGTTTTTGGTCATGGTGTTTCAACACAGCAATAGAAACCCAAACTAAGACACTTGGCTACATAGATTGAGACTAGCCTGGGATACAAGGGAATCTTAGCTTAGAGAGAGAATGAGAGACAGTCCAGAGAGAGAGGGTACAAGAGTGGAAGAAAGTAGAAGTGTCAGGCCTAGATTCCGTTATACATCTATAAGTCAATACCAAAAGCATGAACCCAGCCTGTTCCTTGGCCAGCTTCTCAGTGTTCTTAATACTCTGCCTATACCCGGTCAGAAAGTTCAGCCGAGGCAAAGAAGGAAAGAGAGGCCTGGATTCTGTTACCTTTAAAGATGGCCTCATGTAACTGTAACCTTGGTTTCAGAATTTGTGTTGCCTGTCACCACAATGAGTGGAGACAGGAATTGAATCCTTGAGGTGTTCCTTATCAGAGAGCTGGCAGTTTGAGAAGGTGACATAGTAACATCTTTAAACCACTCCCTGACTCCTCAGTGGGTAGAGTTCTCTCATGGTGTATACAAGGCTCTGGACTGGTTCATTTGCAACTACCAAATAAGCCAGGTGTGGTGGTGCACACCTGTATGTAATCCCAGAATTTGGGAGGCGGAGGCAGAAGGATCAGGAGTTCAAGGTTGTATTCGGCTACATAGTCTTTGAGGCCACCTGGGCTGTATGAGGCTGTGCCTCAAAAACAAAACAAAAACTCAAAGCGGCTGGCGGTTGGGTGTCTTCGAGTTCCATTCAGCATAGCCACTGACCATGTAACTCATAAGCAGAGAAGTACAGCCGAAGCTATTCGGTAACACTGCTGGTTGGCTCACTCTTATACCCGCATCACTTGCTAAGGGATGGTGCCACTCGGAGTGTGTTGTGTCCTCCCTCGTCAGTCAGCGGTTCAGCCAACCCCCACCCACACACCCTCAGCTGAATCTGATCAAGGCAACTTCTCAAGTGAGGTTTCTCCTCCTCAATGACTGTGGGCTGGGTCAAGTTAACAATGTTAACCAGGACAGTGTGTGTACATCTGTGCGCACACATGTGTTGTGTGGCAATATTCCCAGGGAGATGTGAACAGACATATACTCCCTCCAGACAGATAACCTTGTGTAGCATGAATACTAATTGGTCTTAATAATAAATATCCAGAGTCAGATATGAGGGGGTGAAGCTGAGAAATCAGAGAAGCAGAGCAGCCAGCCACTAGTTCTTATCTCTAAGAAATGCTCAGACCAAATGGGCTAGCCTGTCTCCACATGTCTTCAGACTGAATGCGCAAGCACCTGTCTTCTCCCACCTTATATTCCTCTCTCCGCCCAGCCATGTCCCTTCCTGTCTCTACCTCCCTAGTGCTAGGATTAAAGATGTCTGACTCCCAAGTGCTGGGATTAAAGGTGTGAGCCACCACTGCCTGGCTCTGTTTCTCTTTGATCTGGATCAGTCTCTTGTAGCCCAGGGTGGCCTTGACTCACAGAGCTCCATCTGCCTCTGTGTCCCCGAGTGCTGGGATTAAAGGTGTGTGCCACCACTGCCTGGCTTCTATGGCTGACTAGTATGGCTAACTCCGTACTCTGATCTTCAGGCAAGCTTTATTTGTTAGATCACAAAAAAAAATATCGTCACAACCATGGACAGACTGAAGTAAGTATACCACCCCAGTCTAACTCAATGAACCAAGTTCGGCCCCACCCTCAGCAGGCTTATATAAGCAGTGAGGATCTGGAGAGAGACACTCTCCAACCTATCCAGCTGCCTGCAGGCTGAGCAGTGTGCTCCAGGTTTCCAGCTCTCATGAGCTGTCATTCCTGCCGGGGTGGGCTCTGGTGATGCAGCTGTCTTTGAGTCATTTCTGCTCCTGCAAGAACCCCTCTCCATATTTTCTCTTTCTTTTTTAGAAAGCGTCCTGTGTAACCTAGGCTAGACTTAAACTCCAGATCTTTTTGTTTCCATCTAGCTCCCAAGTGCTGGGATTACAAGTGTGCACCTTCATGCTTGTTTCCTTTCTGTCTCTCTCTCTTTCTTTCTTCCTTCCTTTCTTTTTTTTTTAATATTTATTTATTTATTGTGTATACAGTGTTCTGCCTACACATATGCCTGCAGGCCAGAAGAGGGCACCTGATCTTAATACAGATGGTTGTGAGCCACCATGTGGTTGCTGGGAATTGAACTCAGGACCTCTGGAAGAGCAGTCAGTGCTCTTAACCACTGAGCCATCTCTCCAGCCCTCTTCCTTCCTTCCTTCCTTCCTTCCTTCCTTCCTTCCTTCCTTCCTTTCATTCATTTCTCTCTCTCTCTTTTGAGGCAGGGTTTCTCTTTGTAGCCCTGGCTGTCCTGGAACTCACACTGTAGACCAGGCTGGTCTCGAACTCAGAGATCCACCTGCCTCTACCTCCCAAGTGTTAGGATTAAAGGCATGTACCACTACCACCCGGCAGGCTGTTTTCTTAAATTCCAATAAAACCGTCCTTCCCGAGTTTCCTTCTGAGTGTCTTTTGTCACAAAACAAAGATCTTGGAAAAGAGACTTAGACTAGGGGCTGGAGAGATGGCTCAGAGGTTAAGAGCATTGCCTGCTCTTCCAAAGGTCCTGAGCTCAATTCCCAGCAAACACATGGTGGCTCACAACCATCTTTAATGGGGTCTGGTGCCCTCTTCTGGCCTGTAGGCATGCACACAGACAGAATATTGTATACATAATAAATAAATAAATAAATAAATAAATAAATAAATAAATAAATAAATAAATAAATAAATAAATAAATAGAGACTTAGACTAGAGATTTTAGGGCAAAATTTTGCCTGCGCACCCTTCAAAGTTAGGCTCTGCCTCCTGCCTCGCAGACGCCAGCTACAGAGTTGTGTGAGGTGAAGGTGAAAAGCAGAGAGGAGATTTACTCATTGTGGTCACAATGAGAAGAAGAATGAATGTATTTGAGAGTCTAGTGTTCATCTTCCAGGTTCTGATTTGAGGACTAGGTTTAAATATAGAGCAAGTGGTATGCATAATTAAATAGTCCTGGTTAAGATGGAGTCCAGGCCATTCCAGAGTTATCGTCAGTTCCAGTCCTGCCTGCAGGGTGCTCTGATATATTGTTAAGTTGCTTGTCAATTTGAGAGGGGGCAGTACTAACCACAAAGATAAGTGGTTCTCAACCTGTGGGCCATGACCCCTTTGGGGGCAGAGTCAAATGACCCTTTCACAGGGGTCACCTGTAAACGGAAGTTTCTGTCCTGCCTGGTCCCGCAGCCATTCTGTCCCAAAGAAACACACAGAGGTTTACATTATTATAAACTGTTTGGCCTATTAGCTCAAGCTTATTATTAACTAGCTCTTACAGTTTAAATTAACCCATAATTCTTCTATGTTTAGGCACATGGCTTGGTCCCTTTTCTCAGTGCAGCGTTCTCAGCTTGCTTCCTCTGTGTCTGGGTGGTGACTGCAGTCTAAGCCTTTCCTCTTCCCAGAATTCTCCTAGTCTGGTTGCCCCACCTATACTTCCTGCCTGGCTACTGAACAATCAGCGTTTTATTAAATCAATACAAGTGACAAATCTTTACAGGGTACAAGGCCACTGTCCCATAGCAGTCACCTAAGACCATCAGAAAACACAGATATTTACATCACAATTCATAATAACAGTAGCAAAATTACAGTTATGAAATAGCAATGAAAATTTTATGGCTGTGGGTCACCACAACATGAGGAACTGTGTTAAAGGTGGCAGCCTTAGGAAGGTTGAGAGCCAGTGTCTTCACCTCAGGGTGGAGGCGGGCCCTGTTCTGTAAGGTTTTGTTCCTCATGGAATTCAAGATTTGAGAAGAAACTTACCACTATGCCTCCCTCCAGAGTACAGGACAAAATGAAGGCAGAAGACACAAACTTTGCTTCAACTTTTAGTTAAGTTTTTGGCACAAGTGAGTAACCGATGCTGTACGGCAAAAGCTTGTAAACGTCTGTTTCCGGACCCTGCCCTCGGTGACAAAATGGCTGAAAAAATCATTGACAAAGAAAATTTAAACTCTCTCTCTCTCCTCTCCCTTCCCCCATCTCTCTCACTCTCTCTCTCTCTCTCTCTCTCTCTCTCTCTCTCTCTCTCTCTCTTTATGTGTGTGTGTGTAAATGCATGAGTGTTAATCATGACAATACCATTTTGTAAAGTGTCTCCACTTTGGTTAAACAATGACAGTTCCCAAAACTAAAGTAACTCGTTTGTCTAGATTCTTCCCTGTAACGGCCCAGGGGGGATGTTTGTCTTTTACCTCACATTCTTCAACCTGCTGCTAGTCCTGTTTCCCTAGATACTCCTAGCAACGACCAACCATGGGCCAAAAAAAAAAAAAAAAAAAAAAAAGGAAAAGAAAAAGAAAATTGCAGTCCTCTTCCTACTTCTGCTTCTCTGCCCTGTAACTGGGCCTGGCTCCTTGTCTCTCACTCGCGGCCCAGTGTGCAGGTCTCCTGAGTCAAGCCTGTGCCGCCCTTGGGGTGCTGTCCCTCATCTGTCTTGTTGTTGTTGTTGTTGACATTGCATGCGGGGGGGGGGGCCCTGTTCTCCCCTCTGCTCCCCCCCTTTCCTGGCTCCTCACATGCCTCCTCCCCAGGCAGCTGTCACCTCTGTAGTCAGACTTCCACCGCTGGCTGATTCGACACTGGGTGAGTTTGGAGAATTTTCTCTCTGAAAACTTTAATTCCGATCATTCACCAGGTATACTTCTCAAAATCCTTGTGTAGGGGTCCGAGGAAATGCTGAGGGAAGACACCAACTCAAACAGTTTGTAAGAGCCAAGAGGGCTTATTAATATTCCAGCACGCATGGGGGTATGCTCATGTGTGCAAAATGGCGGCGACCCTGAGAGGCGTGCGCAGGCCGCTTTTAAGCACAGCTAAGGGAATTTCAGGAGTGGTCAGGTCGTCTCCAACAAAGCTCAGGTGAAGCAAGCAGCAGTTACAGTAGTACACTCTTTTTGTTTGTTTGTTTGGTTGGTTACAGGGTTTCTCTGTAGCTTTGGAGCCTGTCCTGGAACTAGCTCTTGTAGACCAGGCTGGCCTTGAACTCACAGAGATCCACCTGCCTCTGCCTCCCGTGTGCTGGGATTAAAGGCATGTGCCACCACCACCAGTTTACCTTTTTTTTTTCTTTTTGCAGGGGAGGGGTGAGGGGGTACCGGGGTTGTTTGTTTTGTTTGAGACAGTGTTTCTCTGTGTATCCTTGGCTGTCCTGAACTTATTCTGTAGACCAGTCTGGCCTTGAACTCACAAAGATCCGCCTACTTCTGTCTCCCAGCTGCTGGGATTAAAGGTGTGGGCCGCCACCGCCTGGCCAAGCTTGTTTTTTAAAACAAGCCAGGTGCACTTGCCCAGGGATACCACCGGCCAGCCTGGGCTTGGATTTTCACATAAATTACTAAGAATGAAGAAAATGGTCCACAGACTTGTCTGCAGGCCAATATGATAGAAGCATTTTCCCAGTTGAGGTTTCCTTGCCCCAGATGAAACAGCATCTGTTTGGGGCATCCTCTTTCTCACTCCTTCCTCATCGTTCCCAATTGTCTGCCCCCTCTCCAGGGATGGAACATTCTGGAAAAGTTCCATATGCATATTATCTTTCAGTGACCAAATTCCCACAGAACAACTTCCTTCCCCTCTCCTCTGCTGTTCAGATTTTCTGCCCTCCCGGACACCTGCACAGCTCTTACCCTCCATTTGTTCTTAGGTCTGGGACACCTCACCCCCCCACACACACTATCCACCGTACCTCTATGGTAATCAAACTACAGGATCCTTCCACATTTCTTTGTCAACTCTCTATCCTCTTACTCTCTATGGGCTCAGTGGATTTAACCTGTAATTATCAGACTCCTGAAAGTCCACACTTCATGGCCTACAGATCCTCCACACAGCTCTCCCAAGCAAGCCAGACAGCTTCCACCCCTTAGCTGAAGATCTGCTTAACCGAGTGGCAATTCCTATTCACTCAGTAGCCTGCCGCTCTTCCTCCTCTCCATCCCTCCTTCCTCCTTCTCAGTTCCGGGTCAAGACTTTTTCACATTGATTTGGCCAGACCCTGATATTCAAATGTCCCAGACAGACCTTCCTGGAGGTTTCCCTATAGCCTTCTTTTCTTCGACCAGACTTTCCCTGGCGACCTGCAAAACCTCAACCCTGTTCCCAGCACTCTCCTCCAACATGTAGAGAACCTCTTCTTTGAACTGGCTCTACATCACACCCCTGCTGTCCTGAATTTTCTGGCCAACCTGGGATACTTGGTGTTCCCTCCTAAGGTCTGGATAGCATCCCCTACATAAACTAACCTTGGTCTCCCCCTGACTCCCTCTTCCCCTGGTATATCTGAATGCTGCATAGTTGTAATCCAGGATATACCCTTCCCAAACACACCAACCAACGTAAACAGTACCTTCCCTCCTTCCCCAGCTTAGCAAATGATCTTGTATCTGGATTCCTAACTTTGATGTCTTAGCCAAACTTCGTTCCCAAGCTACTTATGGTCCTCACAGAACCTCTGGACCCTCCTAACCTAATCCTCCCCATTCCCCAAAGTCAAAGGGGCCCTGCCACAATAAACAACTTGTTTTCCTGGGCTTGCAGCTTCTCTGGGCATGAGATCCTCATGAGTTCCTGATGGCAGGGGAGTGGTTTCTGGTGGGCTTGCTGCTGAAAAATCCTGAGAGCTAGGGTGTGGCCATTAGTCAAGGAGAGCCCTATATAAGCTGCCCTGGAACACAATAAAATGGGCATTCTTGTTTCAAGGATGACCCATGTCCCCCCACCCCAGCCCGCATGCATGTGGTGTGTGTGTGTGTGTGTGTGTGTGTGTGTGTGTGTGTGTGTGTGTGTGTGTTTCAATCCCCAGCCTCTTGCCCAACTCACAAACCGTCCAGTGGTGCAGGCGCCACACCCAGAGTCCCCCAGCAGTCTGAGTTTGTACGCAAAAGCAAAGAACCTTTATCGCAAGCTCGAGCTTGGGTCCCTTGGCTCCAACACAGCGGTTGGATCAGAGAGCACTGGGCTCAGCTACGTCGGGTTTTTAAGGAGTAAAGGATGGGGAGGGGGGAGAGGAATTCCAGATTCAGGTAGTGGTTGAACTACTGATTGGGCAGGGTAACAGAAGTCTTGTCAAACAGGGATCGGTACTTGCTTTGCTGAAAGGAAATTGGCAACCCATATACAAGTTAGGTAAACTATTCTTAATGTTCTGGAGCATGTTATACTTGTTTGTCTCAATTCTGATTGGTCCCCCACAGGTTACAGTCTGTGGTTTTTCCTGGTTATTGTAAGGGTGAGGCCTAGTCCCAGTATTGTTAGTCTGCAGCCTGTTATGGCTGCACAATGTTGTTAGGCCTCTTCATTAATATTTATATAGCCAAACAATAGCCTGCATGTCCAAACACACTCAGGATTACAGGGCTGGTCTAGTCTTAGCGCTTAAAGACTCTCGGGGCTGCCTCCTCTTAACCTTCTTTTTAAAGGTGGTTTTTGAGCCAGGTGATGGTGGCAGACACTTTTGAGGAAGGCGGATCTCTGTGAGTGAGATCAAGCCCAGCCTTGTCTACAGAGTGAGTTCCAGGTCAGCCAGGGTTACATAGAGAAACCTGTCTCAAAAAACCAAAGGGTAGCCAGGCAGTGATGGCGCATGTCTTTAATCTCAGCACTCTAGAGACAGAGGCAGGTGGATCTTTGTGAGTCTGAGGCCAGCCTGGTCTACAGAGTGAGTTCTAGGACAGCCAGAGCTGTTACGCAGAGAAACTGTCTCTAAAAACAAAAAACTAAAGGGGGGAAAATATTTTTTTTTGAGATTTATTCTTACTTTTTAAAACGTGTGTGTGTGTGTGTGTGTGTGTGTGTGTGTGTGTGTATGTATCTTACATATGTGAATGTCCTGGGAAGGCAGAAGAGGGCATTGGGTCCCTTGGTACTTGGGTTGCAGGTGGTTGTGAGCTGCCTGGTGTGGGTACTGGGAATCAAACTCAGGTCTGATGAAAATGCAGTAAGATCTTGCAGCTAGATCTTGCCCTGATTTTTTGTTGTTGTTGTTGTTCTTTTTTGAGACAGGGTCTCTGTGTAGTCCTAGCTGTCCTGGTGTCCTGGGACTCGCTCTATAGACCAGGTTGGCCTCAGACTGACAGAGATCCGCCTGCCTCTGCCTCCTGGAGTGCTGGGATTAAGGGTGTGTGCCACCACATCTGCTGTTCTGCCCTGATCTTAGTGTTTTCATCTATTGTTTGAGGGGTTTCGTTTGTTCTCCTTTTTCCAGGGCTTTAGGTGTATCATTAAGTTACTGGAGATTTCAGGTTGGAGAGATGGCTCAGAGGTTAAGAGCACTGGCTGTTCTTCTAGAGGTCCTGAGTTCAATTCCCAGCAACTACATGGTGGCTCACAACCATCTCTAGTGGGGTCTGATGCCCTCTTCTGGTGTGTAGGTGTACTTGCAGATAGAGCACTCATATAAAGTAGATAAATAAATAAATCTCAAAAGAAATGTATCTGATTGATTACCTAGTGTAGTCAATTAGAACTCCCCTCTCTGAACTGCTTTCATCGCACCCCATGGTTCTAGTGCGTTTCCATTCCTGTTGGATTCTGGGATTTAAGTCTCCATCATTTGATCAAGGACACGTTTGTTGTTCAATCATGTGCTTATCCTGTGGGAGTTTTTCTGTGCACTAACATTTCTCTTCTGGTTGATGTGTAGTTTTATTCTATTTTGATCATTTCAACTTTCCTAGATTCGTTAAGATCCACCAAGTCAGCAAGGCCGTGTTGGCGCATGCTTTAATCCTAGCACTTGGGAAGGTAGAGGCAGGTGAACCTCTGTGAGTTTGAGGCCAGCCTGGTCTACAGAGTGAGTTTCAGGCCAGGCTCTAAAGCTACACAGAGAAATCCTGTCTCAAAAAACAAGAACAAAGCAAAGCAAAAAAAGTCTACTATGAAAATGAAAAGACGGGTTCTGTCAGTTTTTGTAATTCTATGAATTCTGTTTAAATTGTGAACTGCTTATTTTCTGCTGAGGCTATTGCAAAATTGAGCTTTGGTTTGGGAGGGAGAGTATGTTCATGGAACCTTTCATTTGTATAGAGCACAGAACTTAGTTCTCTCTACAATTATTTAATACAATGAACATTTAATTCAGTGTTCAAAGAGATGTTTCCCTACAATAACAATCTTAATGTTAAAAAATAATTATTAAAAAAATCTGTTGTGATATTTGGTGAATTCTTTTGTTTGTTTTCAGATATGAGCTCAAATGTATGTCTTTCCTTTTTATTTTTTATGTATACTGTTATTTCTAAGAACAGTGGGTTGACTTTCAACATTGTGCCTGCCAGTATATAAAAAAAAAAAAAAGGAAAAAAAAGTCCACTATGTCCTAATACATGAACTATTTTAACGGAAACTCCTTGGGGCTGCTGAGAAAATGTATAGTGTTTAGATAGGATATTCTGTAGATGCCTGATGCCATTTGATCTATGGTGTCATTTAATCCAGATGTTTCTCTCTTTTTTCTTTTTTCTTTTTTTTTTTTTTTTTTGGTCAGAATGACCTGTCATTTGGTGACAGTAGCATATTGAAGTAACCTCCTACTATTGTGCTGGGTTTTACCTGTGACTTTAGATCTAGTAATACTTGTTTTCTAAAATTGGGTACAGGTATTCTTTGAATATTAATGTCCTCTGTTAGGGCAGTTCCTGCAGAACGCTGCAGCTGGTTGGACTCTGGAGTGTTAGCGCCTCGCTTTGATCTGTCTTTTGTGACTGCTCCCTTTTGTGTCTGGTACCTTCTGTTTGAAGTATGTAAATCTTATCTGAGAGTTTCCTAAAGTTCAAAGCCTATGCAAAACTTGGTTACAGGAGGACTAGGCAAACTGAGATGTTCTGTGGTTTTGGAATTTGTATTGGCATTGTCTCTTTGGAGGATACTTGGTTACTGGAGGACTCAGCAAACAGAGATGTCCCAGAGGTTTTGATACATGGGAAATTGACTTGCTAAAGGCGTAAATTATATAACGATAAAAAAGACCTTTGTACCTGGCAGTGGTGGCACACCCCTTTAATCCCAACACTCAGCGAGGCAGAGGCAGGTGGATTTCTGTCAGTTCAAAGCCAGCCTGGTCTACAGGGTGAGTTCCAGGACCCAGGACAGCCAGAGATACACTAAGAAAAACCAAAAAAAAAACCCCAAAAAAACAAAAAAAAAAAAACAAAAAACCCCCCAAAACCCTGTCTCCAGCTGCCCCCCTCAAAAGGCCCTTTGCAAAGCTACCAGAGGCTGACTCCCTTGCAGCTGGAAAAAGCATCCTAGGGGACCTCTGTTTCTTCTTTCCTCGGACCCACGTGAACCCAACACCAGAAACAACAGTCTTCATATTGAGTTGTTCCCATAATCAGTATAAAGTGACCTTCTTTCCCCTGGCTCACTACTTTTTGCTTTGAAATCTGTATTTCCAGTTATTAGGACAGTGACATCTGCTTGTCTTATCAATCCAGTTTACTGGGAACATCTTTTTCCATCCTTCTGCTCTAACAGTGTCTGGTTTTTTTTTGTGTGTGTGGTATGTTGAGCTTCTTGGAGGAAACCAATAGATGGTTCCTACCTTATGATCCAGTGTACTAGTCAGGGTCTTTTGATTGGGCATGGAGACCCCCCATGTCCACAGCTAGAACTGAAAGCTACTTCTTGCCAGGCGGTGGTGGCTCAAGTCTTTAATGCCAGCACCGTGTGTGTGTGTGTGTGTGTGTGCGTGTGTGTGTGTGTGTGCGTGTGTGTGCGCGCGTGTGTGTGTGCATGTGTGTGTGTGTATGTGTGTGTGTGTGTGCGTGTGTGTGTGTGTATGTGTGTGTGTGTGTATGTGTGTGTGTGTGTGTGCGCGTGTGTGTGTGCGTGTGTATGTGTGTGTGTATGTGCACCGCATGAGTACCTGGTCACTGAGGTTAGAGGAGGGCACCAGGTCTCCTGGAACTGGAGCTGCAGATGGTTGTGAGGCTTCAAGTGGGTGCTAGAAATTGAACCTAGATCCTTTGCAACAGCAACAAGTGGTATTAACTACTGAGCCGACTCCCCAGCCCTAGTTTCAGAACTTGAAATACGTCATTCCAAGTTCTTCTGGCTTTTCAGTTTCAGGTAAATAATCTTGTGATACTCTGATGGCCGAGGCTTTGTTTGTGAATTAGTGTTTTTCTCTTGCCACTTCCATATGCTTTCGTTGTTCTGTATATGTAATGTTTTAACTGTAATATGGCGAAGGGTAGCTCTATTCTGCTCTCGTCTGTTTGATGTACTAAAAGCCTCCTGTTAAATCTCGATTGGCATCTTGCTTCTTAACTCTGGGAAATTTCCTGTGATTCTTTTGGAAATGTTTTCCAGGCTGTCCTGGAACTCATTGTGTAGACTAGACTGGCCAGGAACTCAGAGATCCATTGAAAGACTCGGATAAATCCAGACCCCTCTAGCAGGAAAAATAGAGCCAAAAATCTAGCAGGAAGAGAAGAACAAAAAATCTAGGTTAGCCGGTTCAGTGACTCTGTTCCAGGAACTAGCTGACCATAAAGTTAGATTATAATCTTGAGAATAATTTTGAGAAACAGGGAGTTATCCCCTTGTGATTATCACTGGTATTTTTGGAATTTTTCAATGATCACTGGTATTTTCGGAATTTTCCAATGACACCCTCCCTACCCCTTTTGGGTTGTGGTTTCGTTTCTTCCCTTAAATACTCCCAGCTACTTGGGGTCGAACTCCTCCCCTGCATAGGATATAAGTCTCGACCCCAGCATGCTGGTTCCTGTCAATAAACCTCGTGTGATTGCAGCAAGGACCATCTCTCGTGAGTTCTTGGGGGGTCGTGTTGTCCCGAGACTTGAGTGAGAGTCTCCCCACTCCCGGGGTCTTTCACCATCTGTCTCTTCCTTGTGAGTGCTGGGGTTAAAAGCACCACTCTTGCCTACATGGTTATAACCCCATCAAGTTCACAATTGAAATTAATCATCAGTCTCACTGGGTAGACCAGGCTGGCCTTCAAATTCACAACAATCCTTTTACCTCAGCCCTCTGACTACAGTTATGTGTTACCCCACTCAACTTAAAATGAAAAGTTTTGAAGTAGAATAAGGTAAAAAGACCAATTATTAGATACTGATTTGTTGATTTATTTGGTGATTTACTGTTTGTACTGCTTATTTGCCTAGCACGACTTTCCTTGCTACCTGAAACAGAATGACCTGCTGAAACAACGGTTTGTTGCTCTTAGCAACCTGCTGACTGCCATGTACTCTTCTTATGTAACATCTGGCTTGCTTGCCTGTCCCACCTGGTTTTAGATATAAAGTGAATATACAGTCTGGCCCTGGGATTGAAACCTTTCCGAAGCAGTCCTGGCTTAGGTTTACCGGGACACTTCCCCCTCTTCCTCTCTCGTTAGTATTGGAGTGCTTATTCTAGAAAAGATTTCCGCGACCATTTTACTGAGTTCTGTAGGGTGGTGCACACCGGTAATCAATCAATTACAGCACTTAGGAGGCTGAAGCCGGAGGATCTGAGTCCAAGGCTAGTCAGTGCTGCACATTTGAGACTCTTTTTAAAGAAATAGTACATTGGGTGAATGCTGAAGCACCCTACCAGAAAGAGAAATTTTATTGTAAACTTTCTAAGTTCTGGTAGATCAATTACCATTGAACTGGAGTCCCTGCCCTCCTGGGGAAATGTTAAAGAAGGAAGTTACATTACTAGGGGCTAAAGATCAACAGGGAAAGTAGAGTGGGAAAGCCTGCGCCACTCCAGAGCGAGAGTGTGAGGGCTCAGTGGATCATACATCGGCTGTGGTCTGTTTTAGCCTTTCTTTTTTTCTTTTCTTTTGGTTTTTTTCGAGTTAGGGTTTCTCTTTGTAACAGTCCTGGCTATCCTGGAATTCACTTTGTAGACCAGGGTGGCCTCGAACTAAGATCCATCTGCCTTTGCTTTCCAAGTGCTGGGATTAAAGGCATGCGCCACCACCACCAGGCTTGTTTTAGCCTTTCTGACGGCAAAAGCTTGAAGGGAGCTGATGGACGGAAGTCGGAAGCCTGCCTTGTGGTGCCTGGGCCAACTCTAGATTGCAGTTCCTCCAGATCCTCCGTTGCCGACCCACGCCTGGAGCAGAAGCGCACCGGCGTTTCTAAAAGCAGCCGTCTGTAGCCACGCCCTTCGCACAGGCGTAGGCGGAGCTCCTGGCGGAAGGGCAAGGGAGGAGGAGGTGACGCGAAAAGCGGGCGCCGGTATCGCGCAGCGGCTGGCAGGAAGCTCGGCAGCCCCGCCGGCCGCGAGCAGGCCGGAGTCCGGGTGGCTGGTCGGGCTTCTCCGGGTGTGGGCGTGGGCGAGGCAGCGGTCCCGGCGGCCGCAGCGTTCGTCCAGGCAGCGGGTTAGGTGCCGGGAGCCAAGCACGTAGGTAAGCGGGACCGGGGCAGCCCCGGCCGCCGTGGCGCTGCTGACCAGCCCTTCCCCACGCCAGCTCAGCGCCGCCCGAGGCCCGCACGCTTTCCCACGGCCGCGCCGCAGGCCGCCTAGTGGGCGCTGGTCTCCGGGGACCGCGGCCCTTCTTCTTCCTCTGCAGCCCGAGCCTTGAGATCAGACAGCCCGCTCAGATCAAACCCGCTCCCCGGGCCGCTCCTTCCGAAGCCAGGAGAAGCTTTGCCTGTAGATCGCTGTCAGGCTCCCAGCTCCTGCCTTATCAGAAGTCGAGGGGTTTGAGTTTATCCGACAGCTCTGCTTTGGTTCCTTCCCACCATGCTTACGCATGGCACTCTTGGGTTTTAGGTTGGTGGGAGGCTACTTTTTTATTCTATCTGGGCTGGGCAGGATTAACCCCGATTCCACTGGGAGGCCATTCTGTTGGGGGAAGTGAGATGCTGAAAGGTCATGGGAGTTTGTACTCAAGAGTCCGGAGAAGCTGACTTGAAGCACTAGTCTGCTATTTGGTATTGTTTTTAACTCATCGCCTGAACGTAGGCATGTTCTTACACCTATACAAATTAGTTGGAATAATTGAATGAAATTTTTTGAGGCTCTGATTAAAACGCCATTTTAAGAATATTCAGGACACATGGTACATTCCTAATTATGCTTTTTGCCTTTTGTCCAGAATAAGCTTAGTATCGAGAAGGGTGCCAGGAGAGATACCAGGATCTTGTGTGGTTGGAACTTAACTGCAATCTGTGCTTTGAGTGTGCAGCATCCAAGAAAGCTAGTCACTCAGATGCCTTGTGCTTATCGATAGAGCACTGGTATAAGGAGGATAAATCATCAGTTTCTCCCATTATGAGATAGCAGTTGTGCACTAGGCTTTTAGAAAAAGACCTGGGAGATGCCTGATTTATGTTTCATCCCATTTAGGAGTCCTTTGCTCCTATATCTCAGATTCCCCATACTCTGCTCCTAAAACATACCATATGTGGCTCAGGCTGGAAGGCAGTTTGCTGCGTAGATTATGCTGGCCTTGAATTTACAGTTATCCCCATCTCAGCCTCCCAAATGTTGGGATTACAAGCCCAGTTTGTACATCTTTTCTCTTTTGCTCTCTTTTTTTTATTATTATTTTTACCTGTTTGAGACAGGGTTTCTCTGTTGCTTTGGAGCCTGTCCTGGAACTAGCTCTTGTAGACCAGGCTGGCCTCAAACTCACAGAGATCCGCCTGCCTCTGCCTCCCGAGTGCTGGGATTAAAGGCGTGCGCCACCACCACCCGGCTTGCTCTTTCTCTTGTCCTCCCCCCCCGCCATCTTTTATATTAAAAAAGTGTACATGCATATTTTGCCTGCATGTCTGTGCACCACATCTTGTTTGGTGCCCATGGGGAGCAGAAGAGGGTGTTGGAGCCCCTGGAACTAGTGTTAATGAGTGATTGTGAGCACTGTGTGGGGGCTGGGGATAGAACACGTGCTCTTCATCACTGAGCCATCCACCCTGCCTTCCCGCTTCGGTTTTCATAGTGACCTTTGCTTTTCTCCCCCACCTTTAATTTTACTATTATTGTTATTATTTGAATGAACCCAAAGCCTCACACATGCTAGGCAAGCACTGAGCCTGGTTCCCCAGTGCCTGGTTCCCATGTCTTTTTGATTTACTCCCTCATTTTGTCCTGGTACTACTTATCTTGTGGGCTCTTTGAGAAAGGTATATGGGAGGTACATACTTTGATAAATCACCTGTCTGAAAATCTTTTTTTCCTTTTTAGTCATTAGTTCTTAGGTGGGCCTAAAATTCTCTTGTTAAATAATTTTTCTGTCTGAACTTTGAAGCCTTGAAGGCATTTCTCCATTGCTTTCTAGTTTCTAGTCAAGTGGGGTGGGGGTGCACTAACCTGTGTGGGATGCATGATGTGATGGTCAGGTCTCTTCCTGGATCATTCTGCACTCTATGTATTGAGACAGGCTCTCTCATTGAAAGTGGAACTGCCCATTTGGCTGGCTGGTTGACTATCAAGCTCTAGGGATCTGTCTTCTGTGACTACCCAGTTCTGGGATTATAGGAATGTGTTGTTGTGCTCAGTTTTTATGTGGGTCCTGGGGTCCCAAAATCAGGTAGTGTGGCGCCTGCACCACAGGATGGTTTGCGAGTCGGGCAGGGGGCTGGAGATTGAAACGCGCGCGCGCACACACAGACACACAGACAGACACACACACAGAGATAGACAGACAGACACACAGACAGACAGACACGGGTCATCCTTGAAACAAGAATGCCAATTTTATTGTGTTCCTGGGCAGCTTATATAGGGCTCTCTTTGACTAATGGGAACACCCTAGCTCTCAGGATTTTTCAGTTGCAAGTCCACCAGAAACCACTCCCCTGCCATAGGAACTCATGAGGGTCTCATGCCCAGAGCAGCTGCAAGCCCAGGAAAACAAGTCGTTTACTCTGGCAGGCAAGGGGTCATAGAAAATTCAGGGTCTGAGGGTTTGCAGTCTCCAACAAGGTAGCAAGCATTTTTCCCCGCTGAGGCATCTCCCAGCCTCTACATCCTCAACCCCCACCCCACCTTTTTTCTTTTTTCTTTTCTTTTTCTGAGATCTGAGAGTCTGGCTACTTAGCTGATCTGTGACCTGTCTGCCTCAGCCTTCTGAGTGCGTGGACTGTAGGAGAGCAGCTATACCTGGGGGAGTGGGCAGTCAGTTCTTAGATTGCAAATCTTACTCTTTTCTATTTTTTCCATTCATCCTGGTTTTGTGTTTGTTTTTTCAAGGCAAAGTTTCTCTGTGTAATAGTCCTAACTATTCCGGAACTTACTTTGTAGACCAGTCTGGCCTCAAACTCAGAGATCCACCTGCCTCTATCCCCCCTAGTGCTGGGATTAAAGGTGTGCGCCACCACATCCTGCTCATTCTGTATTTTTTTTATTTGAAATTATGTATAAAGAAGATGTCCGGGGCTGGAGAGATGGCTCAGTGGTTAAGAGCACTGGCTGCTCTTCCAGAGGTCCTGAGTTCAATTCCCAGCAACCACATGGCTCACAACCATCTGTAATGAGATCTGGCGCCCTTCTCTGGCATGCGGGCATACATGGAGGCAGAATGTTGTATACATAATAAATAAATCTTAAAAAAAAAGATGTCCCTTCTACCTGTTTTGCTACCCTTTAAAATTATACAGTGCATAGTGATACACGCCTTTAATCCCAGTACTCCAGAGGCAGAAGCAAGCTAGTCTCTGTGAATTCAAGGTCAGCATGGTCTACATAGCAAGTTTCAGGCCAGCCAAGATTACATAGTGAAACCTCTCTCTGTGTGTCTCTCTGTCTCTCCCTCACAGAGTATTTATGTGTATGTTCTGGCACCACAGTGACATTTCAGGTTCCTAGGTTCAGGCTGGCCTCCCACTGGACTATGTGACCATTGATGACGTTGATTTCCTTGTGCTCCTGTCTCAGCCTCCAGAGGGCTGGGGGTTCAAGTCTGAGTCACCATGCTACCCTTTCTTTCAGTAGACGAGTATATTTAGAAACCAAGGTCTGCTTGTTAGGGTGCTTACTTTTTACTGGGATTGTGTTGCTTCATTGACAGTCAAGAAATATTTATCTGTGTATTTACATTGCCATATATGTATCTGCATTAAACTCTGAGCTCATAGTGGTACCTCCAGTTTTGTCTCTCGTCATTTCATGCTTCATTGTTTCCCTGGTGGTGGAAAGTCAAGCTTTAATTATCCACAGCATATTTTATTTATTTGCTCAACTTCAGGATACCAATAATATTAGAATTGACTCCTACTTGTATGAAAAGGCAGATTTGCTACGCACTGTGCAATATCTGTGTGCACACTTTGTCTTTAGCGCTTGATCGTGTTGTACAAATATTGTTTTCTAAAGTTGTCTGTTAATTTTCTCCTTTTGTGGTGGGGTTGTATTAATCATTTGAAATGCAGGGGCTAAGAGATACAACCCAGTAGTGGAGCCGCCTGCTGGGCACTCATGAGGCCCTGGTTTAATTTCCCGTATTGCAGAGAGGAAAAGCAAGCCCGCCAGGTTCATTTAAGATGTGAAGCATTAGGTTTGTCCTAAAGCCAGACCACCAGAAAAAGACATACAGAGAAACAGCCCATCCCTCATCATTTCTCGCCCCTCCCCACTTTGGAACTCATCTGAACTTTGCCTTCTTCATCTAAGGATGGATTCTGTAAATCACTGCATGCTGGTTGCTGAAGGAATCCTTGCCCCATTGAAGCTTCATTCATCATGTAGATAAACTAGTTTATTCAACCATGCTCTTGCTGTGGGCAGTGGTTGAATATTTGCTGTTATAGACAATGATGCAACAGATAGCCTTGTCATTGTCCTAGCTGTATTTCTGTTCACGTTGCTTTAAGTAAGGTTGCCAGATGAAAGGATAAATAATACTTCTGTGGAATTTATGAAATTTTAACCAAATTCTCTTCCAATATGATTACGTCAGTTTGGAACTCCATCAGCAAAGTTTGAAAATGCCTTTTTCAGTCAGGTGGCAGAAGCAGAAGGAGTGCATATTTGAGGTAGGTCTGGGCTACGAGTAGGACCTTGGAAACAAAGTATCTTGGCTAGAGAGATGCCCAGCTGTCAAGAAAGTAACTGATCTCCAGAAGGAGACTGTCTTACTGTTTTTCTATGTTTAAGTGCTATTTAGAAATTTTTATTTATGAATTGCCTCCTTACGTATTTTTTCTTCATTAGGTTATCAAGCTTTTTGTCTTTTATTTCTTAATTTAAGAGTTCTTTATGTATTAGCAATATTATTAGCACTTTATATATCATGACTTTGTTAAGGTTTTGTATATATAGTTTTCTTTCTTTTTTTTATTTTTTTACTCACCACTATACAAACGAGGATAGTTTTCTTTCTTTTAACAGACTTAATTCACTTTTCTTTTTCTTTTTTTTTTTTCCCATGATATTTATTGAGCTCTACATTTTTCTCTGCTCCCCTCCCTGCCACTCCCCTCCCTCCCTCAACCCTTCCCCAACATCCCCATGCTCCCAATTTATTCAGGAGATCTTGTCTTTTTATACTTTCTACTTCCCACGTAGATTATATCTATGTAGGTCTCTCTTAGTGTCCATATTGTTGTCTAAATTCTCTGGGATTGTGATTTGTAAGATGGTTTTCTTTGCCTTATGTTTAAAAACCACCTATGAGTGAGTACATGTGATAATTGTCTTTCTGTGTCTGGGTTACCTCACTCAAAATAATGCTTTCTAGTTCCATCCATTTTCCTGCAAAATTCAGGCTGTCGTTATTTTTTTTATTTCAGTTATTTCAGTGCTGTGTAGTACTCCATTGTGTAAATGTACCACATTTTTTTTATCCATTCTTCGATTGAGGGGCATTTAGGTTGTTTCCAGTTTCTGGCTATGACAAATAAAGCTGCTATGAACATAGTTGAGCACATACTTTTATTTTTCTTGTATAAAAACCCTTATGCGGCAGCCACAACTGGAGCCTGGGTCCTCTGAACAGAGACTCTGGTGTGGGTTTTCACAAGATGGTCAGTGTGGTCAGTGAATTCCTGATAAAGAGACTTGGTGAACACAGTCTTTTATCCAGAGGTTGGGGGTCAGGTAGCTGTAGGTCTTAGAGATGGCATCAAAGGTGGTCTTGGCAAAGTTTCCCAGGGTGGCAGTGCAGCCCCTGGCTGATGTGTAGCAGTCATCAATACTGGCCATCATCAGTAGCTTCTTGGGCACAGGAGCGGAGACTATGCCAGTGCCTCTTGGGACAGGGATGAGATGCACCAACACAGAGCCACAGCGGCCTGTCACTTTGGATGGAACAGTGTGGGGCTTGCCAATCTTGTTCCCCAGTAGCCTCTCCGCACAGGAACAATGGAAAGCTTGGCCAAGATGATGGCCCCTCGGATATCAGTGGCTACCTCCTTAGAACACTTAACACCGAGACCAACATGACCATTGTAGTCCCCAATAGCGACGAAAGCCTTGAACCTGGTCTGCTGGCCTGCCCTAGTCTACTTTTGCACTGGCATGATCTTCAGAACCTCATCCTTTAGGGATGCTCCCAGAAAAAAAATAAGTAATCTCGGATTCCTTAATGGGCAGGGAGAACAGGTAGATCTTCTCTAGGGACTTGATTTTCATGTCCTTAACCAGGCGGCCCAGCTTGGTGACGGGAATCCACTCCTTGTCTTCAGCTTTTCCTCTGCGAGCCCGCAACCTCAACCATGACTGCGTTCCCTAAGACCGCTGCCGAATCCTCCGCAGGAGCCACCATGGCCTCCTAATCCTGGGCCCATGGGTCCTCCAGGCCCTCCTGCTGCACCGGCATCATCCGCCAGTTAGTGTTTTCCAGAAGCAGCAGCAGCATATATATAGTTTTTTAGAGACAGGGTTTCTCTGTGTAGTTCTGGCTGTCCTGGAATTCACTCTGTAGACCAGGCTGGCCTTGAACTCAGAGATCCTCCTGCTTCTGCTTCCTGAGTGCTGGGATTAAAGGCACCACTCAGCTTTTTATAGAATTTTTCATTGATTGTATTTTCTAGGCTCTTAATCTTTGTGGTGGTTATCACTTTGTGTTTGTTAGTGTGTTAGTTGATGGAAATGCAATGGCTGGACTTTATTAGAAGAAACTTCACATCACATTCTGAAAAGTCAGTGAAGGGACTTAGTGGGCTAGCTGGGGCTCTGACGTGGAGGAATATCTGTGTGTTGACTTATGGATTTTCTTACCAACTAACCAACTTTTCTGGAGGATGAACCAGTGATTGCCACAGTCTCAGAGGATGAGTTGAAAAAGAGTGTCTCTCACTGACTGTATCATTCTCCTTCACAGAACATCTGTTTTACCATCTTTTAAAAAATTTTTATTTATTTATTTTGTTTTTCTTTTTTTTTTTCTGTTCATCTAGAGAATTATTTTGTTTTTCGAGACAGGGTTTCTCTGTGACTTTGGATCCTGTCCTGGATCTAGCTCTGTAGACCAGACTGGTCTCGAACTCACAGAGATCCTCCTGCCTCTGCCTCCCGAGTGCTGGGATTAAAGGCATGCACCACCACCACCCGGATTATTTATTTTTATTTTATGTGTATTGGTGTGCATGGATGTCTGTGTGAGGGTGTCAGATCTTGGCGTTACAGACAGTTGTGAACTGCCGTGTGGGTGCTGGGAATTATACTTGGGCCCTCTAGTAGAACAGCCAGATCTCTTAACTGCTTAGCAATCTCTCTAGCCCTATTTTACCCTTTTTGAAGGTTAAATTTCTATTCTTAGGGACGAAAGGGACAGTGTAATTAGGATCTAGAGTCTGATGTATTTCTTTGATGTCAGAATACACTGGAGAATAATTGTTTGACCTTTTAGGGGAGCATTAAATATCTACAATCTTTAAATGACCTTCTCTTGTCCTGATAGGAATTGTCTCCTCATTGACAGTATATCCTTATAAAGTGTTGGTGAGGAGGGCAAGTCACAGTGTGAACTCATTTGTCTCAGCTTGCTTTGCACTGTGCTTTCCTACTGGCGTGACTCTCTGGATTTATCTTAGCCAAGAAAGGGAACAGCTTCTCTCTCAGGGTAGGAGGGAGGATCTGGGGTGGAACTTCCTGGGACCTTCCTTTTTCAGCTCCATCCATATTCCTGACCTTCACAGGTATTTGTCTCCTCTGATTGGGGCTTTCTGAGGTCATGTAGCTTCCTTCATGGCCCTTTTTGACCTGCTGAGTGTGCTGCTCATTCGTCTGCTTTTTGTTTTTTGAAACAAGGTTTTGCTGTGTGGCCTTAACTGACCTGGAACTTGCTATGTAGACCAGGCTGGCCTTGAACTCATTAAAGATTTGAACTTGGAGATCCTCCAGTCTCTGCTGAGATTAAAAGTGTATACCACCAAGTGTGACTGTTTCTTTTAGAAGTTTTATTGATCTTCTTTCATTATCTTTGTCTGTGGGGGCTTTTGCTCACTCATTCATTCACATGTTATTTTTGACAGGGTCTCATTTAAATCACCAAAGCTGGCCTTTAACTTGTGATCCATGCCTCTGTCCCCTGGCTGGTAGGATTATCGGAGTATATGCGTACCTAGTGGGGTTTTGCCTTTTTAAAATCTAACTTCCAGCCGGGTGGTGGTGGCGGCACATGCCTTTAATCCCAGCACTTGGGGGCGGGTGAATCTCTTTGAGTTCCAGGCCAGCCTATTCTATAGGGCGAATTCTATAGGGTTGTTACACAGGAAAAACCACCCAAACACACATGCGCAAAATCTAACTTCTACCTGTGCATAGTGGCACACACATAAATCCAGCATCTGTGAAGCAGAAGCAGTACACTTGCTAATTCAAGCCCAGCCTGAGTAATTTAGAAATATCTTGCCCCTCCCCCAGTCCAATGTTGAATGTATCATTGGGCTTTGGAGAAGAGACCAAGGTAAACATATATTTAGCCCTCCATGTTTTTTTCCTCACAGGAAAGTGATGCATAGAAAGGTGATACTGTGGCTTGGCAGTTGTGGCGCACATCTTTAATGTGCAGAGGCAGGTGGATCTGAGTTTGAGACCAACCTGTTTACAGAGCTAGTTACAGGACAGCCAGGGCTACAGAGAAACCCTTGTCTCAAAAAATAAACAAGAGGGGGACGGGTAATGTGTGTGTGTGGTGGAGAAGATGGGAACCTTTTCTTACTACATTGTTAGCAAACTTGCATTCCACGTTACCTGTTGGTTTCTGGTTCATAGTGTGTCGTTTCTTCCACTCTTATGGTGGCTAGTGTCTGCAGAACTTTTAGTAATATGAGATATCATTAACTTCTGAAATCATCTGTTTGGCTTTTCTTTTTTCGTTTTATGAGACAGGCTATATACCCCAGGCTGACTTAGAACTTGTGTGGCTGAGGATGACCTGGACCCTTCCCTCCTCTTCCTTTATTTACTTGTTTCACAGTTTTATATACATAAGCACACACAGTATACTTTGACTATATTCATCCTTCATTCTGTTATGCCTCTCATAGAACCCTTTCTTGCTTCCAAGCCCACCTCCTACTTCCTCTCTCTCTCTTTCTCTTTTTGATTTTTGAGAAAGGGTTTCTTGGGCTGGAGAGAAGGCTCAGCTGTTAAAGGCTAGGCTCACAACCAAAAATATAAGAGAAAGGGGTTCTCTTTGTAGCCCTGGCTGTCCTGGAACTAGCTGTGCAGACCAGGCTGGCCTTGAGCTCAAAGAGATCCGCCTGTCTCTGCCTCCCGAGTGTGTGCCACCACCTCTTGACTCTCTTTCTCTCTCTTTTTTTTTTCTGGTGTCCCACTACATTTAATTATTGCTTGCAGGAGCATGGGTGACGGCTTATTACTTCAGAAAGAATAACTTAACCAGTGGCTACTCTACTGAAGAATATGATTCCCCTCCCCCAGTAACCTTTGATTGTCTAGAGCTCCTCAGGGAAGAGTCCTCAGTACAGCCATCGCTGCTGTGCGTTCATGCGCACAGTGGCCCTGTCACCCACACAACAGCGGCTCACAGCACTTTATCTGGCCCTCTTCATTCTTTTTGTTCCTTCTTCCTCTGTTCCCTGAGCCTTGCAGGGTTTGCTATTGATGTCCCTATTAGAGCTGACCACTTGAGTCACGTATTTATACCACTTTGCTCAGTTATGAGTCTCTGTATTAACTGCTGCTGACTTCATACAGAAGCTTTTCTGGCCCAGGTCAGAGCAGCACCAATCTATGGGTATAGACATAAATACCCAGAAGGCATTGTGATCCCATGTTCTTTAGTCAGAGCTCTACTACTTGTAGGGCTTGTCACCTGCCCAGCTCTGGGGTGTTGACCAGGTTTATAGTGCCAGGCATGAATACCCTTCTGTGGGGCAAGCCTCAGATCTCACTGGAAATTGGTTGGTGTCCTCATACCCTTTGTGCCATGTTGCTCCAGGAGGCACATCTTGCCTGGTAGGTTGTAGCTTTCAGGGTTCATAGCTGCGTAAGATTGATGACCCTTCTCCCACAGACCTTGAGCTGATCTTTCTACCTCATTTCCTGAGGGTTAGGGTTGTTTATGCATGTGCGTCTTCCTGACTAGTGGTTTTACGTGGTACTGAGGATTGAATCCAGGGCTTTGCATGCTGGCAAGTGCTCTGTCTCCAGCCCCATCGCGTGTTGTTCATTGAGCAGAGGCCCTCTGCAGGCTAGGCTGGCACTCACTGTTGTAGCTTTGTGTCTGGTTTTCATTCATTCCTGCCCACTGCTCACCTATATCAGCTGTTCCTGGCATTCTGTGTGTGTTTGTCTGTGGCCCTTATAGTCACTTGAGAGCCAGTATAACTGGATGTAAGGAAGTGCTGTTCCTCACAGACAGACTCTGACTTGTGGAAGTGGAGCCTGGTCTCCTTGAGGTTGCTGGCTATGTGGACCAAAGATAACTTGCCCTTAAAAAAAATTGCCAGCAAAAGTTGTTTTCCTGTTAGCAAGTTATAAATAAGTAGATATGAATCTGTCTGAAGTGGTATTTGGTGCCTCTCCCTTTACTGTCTTTCACAGACACAGAATCTGAATGACATGCTTCAAGTCACTTAGCTAATGAGAAACAGTGTCAATACAAGAAACTCTGTGCCCAGCAAGGTGGCTCCAGTACTAAAAACTCAGAAATACTCTTCTGATTCTTTGCCTTGTATGTTCTATTAGAAACTGATGCAGCAGGCTGAAGAGATGACTCAGCAGTTAAAATCACCTGTTGTTTTTGCAGAGGACCCAGGTTCAATTCCCAGCACCTACATGATAGCTTACAACCATCCATAATTACAGTTCCAGGGGATCCAACATTTTCTTCTGACCTCTTCAGGCAGTAGGCATGTAAGTGGTGCACCTACATACATGCAGCCACAGTACTCAAGCACATAAAATAAAAATGAATCACAAAAACCAAAACTGGTATATACTGAGAAGTTATGGGTTTTGCTTTGTTTTTTGAGACAGGGTTTCTTTGTGTAGTCCTGGCCGTCCTGGAACTAGCTCTATAGACCAGGCTGGCCTCTAACTCAAAAAGATCTGTCTGCCTTTGCCTCCTGAGTGTTGGAATTAAAGGCATGCATTACTAACCACTGCCTGGCAGTTTTTTTTTTCAAGACAGAGTTTTTCTGTGTAGCCCTGGCTGTCCTGGAACTTTCTATGTAGACCAGATGGTCTCAAACTTGCTGAGATCCGCCTGCTTCTGCCTCCCAAGTGCTGGGATTGAAGGTGTGTACCGTCACCAACCAGTGTTTTTTTGTTACAAGGTGTCACTCACTATACAGTACTGATTGACCTAGAACTCACTATGTAGAAGAGACTGGTCTGCAACTCAAGATTGAGGTCCTGGCCTCAGCTTCTCCAGTGCTGGTATTAAAGGCATGTGTGACCGTACCCTGACAGTTCTTGAAATGTACCTATCAGAGGCAGGTATAAAGAAAATAGGCCTTGTTAAATGCCCATGTCTTCCTTGTTTCCTTTTCTCCTTGCAGTGGGACCTTCGATCAGGTAGGATTTCTTTTTTTCTTTTTTTGGTTTTTCTAGACAGGGTTTCTCTGTGGCTTTGGAGCCTGTCCTGGAACTAGCTCTGTAGACCAGGCTGGCCTCGAACTCACAGAGATCTGCCTGCCTCTGCCTCCCGAGTGCTGGGATTAAAGGCGTGTGCCACCACTGCCCGGCCAGGTAGGATTTCTTTATGACTGATAGAATAAATTGGAATGCATATGTTCTTTTTCATTTTTTCTGATCTTAGCTGTGATATGTCTTTATGGCATATTTACAATGAAATCTAACTTTACATTTTTTTATGTATAGGTACATCAGTTCTCATTATGCATCAGAAAAATGAAAAAACAGAAGAAAATTCTATGGAAAAAAGGAATTCACTTAGCCTTTTCTGAGAAATGGAATACTGGGTTTGGAAGCTTTAAGAAGTTCTATTTTCCTCAAAACTTGTGCTTTCTGAAAGCTAAGTTGGGAAGGCCAGTTGTTTGGGGTCAACAGTTGAAGCATTTCCAGTATAGTAAGAAGGGTCCTCACATCCAGAAATCATGGATTCAGGATGTACCACTTTGTGCAAAGGCGAAGTCTGGAGTGGCTACTCAGAATGGTAGTTCTTTATATGCCAAAGTGAAAAGAAAGGACACAAAGCACTTCATTTCTTCCTCAAGGAGCTTCCTGAAACTCCAAGCAGATAAGTTACTGTCATCAGCAAAGAACTTGGACCATGGATACTGCAGAGAGAAAAGGCTCCTGAAGGCAGTTACTAGCTTGTCAACAAATACTGTTTTAGGTAAGGCCAGTGGTCACAAACCTAGGGCAGGCCCACAAGCTTCAGACTTTCCCATGAAGTTCAATGGGGAGAGCCAAAGTCCAGGTGAGAGTGGCAAGATTGTGGTCTTGAACAAACATAGAAAGCGCATTTGTTATGGCTGCTACCAAGGGCTAGAGCACCACAGGAATGGGAAACCCTTGATTCCGAAAAAGTTCCAACTTAATCAACATCGAAGAGTCAAAGTGTCTCTTATGATGTATGAGAAATTATCCATGATTAGATTTCGGTATAGGATTTTCAGATCCCAGCACTTCAGAACGAAAAACAGAGTTTGCAAGCTAAGAAAAGCCCAGCGGAGCTGGGTGCAGAAGGTCGCTGGGGACCATCAAGAGAACCTTAGGGATAACACTGAGGCTGGCAATTGCAGCCCGGTCCCTTCCCCAGAACCTGAGGACCCTTGTCACTGTCAGCAGTACTTTGCAGACATGGATGGCAGTGCTGTGGTGGAGGGAAGGAACTCGCATGTGCCTGATGGTCACACTAAAGAAAGCCCTTTCCTGGACAAGGAGCGTAATTTAGATGAAGCCTTCCCTGAGCAACAGAACGGCTCTGCCACATACGCCTGGGACCAATCACCCTCTCCTAAGTGGGAGTGTACAGAGCAAATTCACGAAATCCCTTTAACAGAACATCCTTCTAGTAACAAGCTCACTTCGGAAACGGAAAGAGCAGTTCTGACTCTGGGTCAGGGGAGTGGGACAAGTGCTGTCAGTGACAACAGAGTAAGACTGTCGGTGTCTGGAGCAGATGCATCGTTGGGTGCTGTGGATGGGCCTGTGTCTGAAGAGCCTCCTCAGAACGAGCACTTCCAGATGGAGGAGGATGGATCTCTCAAGCAGAACATCCTTAGTTCTAAACTGCTGGACCACCCTTACTGTAAAAGTCCACTGGATGCCCCCTTGGTGTGCAGTGAACTCAAAGTAGAAAACCAAATGGCGGGTGGCAAGGGCAGTCAGAAAGCTTCTCCAGTGGATGATGAGCAGCTGTCAGCCTGCCTCTCTGGTATGCACTGTTCTTTGTTGCCCTCCATTATCCTTTCCAGAGTCTTGGTTCACCCTCCCATACATGTCTTTCCCTGGAGGCCATTGGATGTTCCTGGTGCCTTTTACACTGCTCCCTTATGGAGATGTTGCTTAGCTCCCTTCTCGGTTTGCTGATGGACACTTGTATTAATTTTGCTACAAGGGTTCAATGAACTCTTGTACACAATTGTTTCTGTAAGTTAAATTGCCATTCAAATTGCTGGTAAAAGAATGT
The DNA here is from genome assembly GCA_004026605.1 of Ondatra zibethicus. NCBI lineage: Eukaryota > Metazoa > Chordata > Mammalia > Rodentia > Cricetidae > Ondatra > Ondatra zibethicus. The sequence continues at coordinate 49,240 of PVIU01003436.1, read as the reverse complement.
TGATTTCAAACAGTTTAAGAGGATGGCCAAATTATCTTTTAAACCTAAGTTTTACCAGTCATACAGATTACAGATGAGAATTTTATAAGATCAGGCCTTAGGTAAGCTCAGTCTGGCCTCAAACTTGCATGTAGTCGAGGATGACTGAATTCATGATCCTCTCAAGTGCTGGAATTACAGGCATGTTATCACCATACATGATTTATATGGGGCTGTGGATTGAACTCAGGGCTTTGTGCATGCTAGGCAGACATTCTGTCAACTGAGCTCTATCCCAGCCTGATGATTTCTGTGTGTTTGGCTGCATTTTATTGGTACATAGTTTTTCTTTACCTAGTTTTCCTTAGGATTGTTTCTCTTTTATTAATATATGAGAAGCTCCTGTATACCAGCCAGAATTCTGGTTTCTATGAATATAGGAACAGGCAGAATACAATGATCTCTGCTTCCATGGGCCATCATATCAGTTTAGATATAAAGATGCTAAATTAATTGTAATTGCCAAGGATTGTCACTTCCAGAATAATGTTCTTTAATACCACAACATTGTTTGTTGTTGTTTAGACAAATTTTAAAGTTTTTGTTGTTGTTTCTTTTTTCTTTTAACAGAGTATTATTTATTATTTCTTTGACAGTTCCATATCTGTATACAGTGTATCTTTTTTTTCTTTTTCTTTTAGTTGGGGGGTCTCACTGTATCTCTCTGGCTATCCTGGAATTTGCTATGTATACCAGGCTGTCCTTGAACTCACAGAGATCCATCTGCCTTCCAAGTTCTGGTCTCCACCCTCTTTTTTTTTTTTCTTTTTGAGACAGTGTTCACTATGTATCCCAGATTGACCTTGGACTTGGGATCCTCCTGTCTCATCTTCTCTGGTGCTGGTATTAATGATATTAAAAGGCAAGAGCCACCATGCCCAGATTACACAGTTCTTAAAAGAATTTGCTCCAGACTCTGCCTCCCAAATGCTGAAATTAAAGATGTGTGCCACCGCACCTCGTTTTATACAGTGTAACTTGATCATATAAAAACCCAACTTTCTGTCCCTGGCACCCCCACCACATCCCTGTCTTCCCTTCTTGCTCCTTCACCCGTCCCCACTGAGCCCTAACTAGACAGTGCTGTCTGTTGGGATGTCGGCTGATTTTGTTGGCAGACCTTGTGCTGGTGACCATGGCTACGGTGAGCTCACGGGCGCCGTGGTCATGATGCGTCCAGAAGACAGCACGTCACAGCACTTCCTCGACCACCCTGTGGCCCTGGTATTCTCTCCACCCACTCTTCCTCAGTGTTCCCTGTGAAGGTCAGAGGACAGCTTTGTGGAGTTCACACTCTCTTTCTACCTATATAATTTTCTACTTAGATGCAGTCTTTCAAAATATTAAGGTTTCCTGATTTCTCCATTCTTTCATGTATACTAAGACCCCTGTGTAGAAACAAGATAGCTATTAAAATACAAAGGCTAGGAATATAGCAGACGTAAATACTCTTGGGGCTAGAGAAATAGCTCTATGATTAACAGACCTGGCTTATGCAGAGACCCAAGTTCTAGACCTAGCACCAAAATGACAGCTCACAACCATCTGTAATTCCAGTTCCAGGGGATCTGACACCCTGTTCTGGCCTCCTTAGGCATCAGGCATACATGTCGTCCACAGCCATATAAGCAGAAAAAACACCCATATACATAATAAAAATAAAAAATTTAAAAATGTTATGTGCTTTATTCTTAGAACCTCCAATAGACTTGGGTGAAGAATCAGAGGTAATGATTTAAAAACGCTGGGCTGGGCAGATGGCGCAGTGGGTAAAGGTTGAAGGCACTTGCTGCCCAACCTGCTGACCAGAACCCCCTCCCACGTGTTGTCCTTTGACCTCTGTTTGTATGCTTTTGGCAGGTGTACCTTACTGTACACACACACACACAAAAAATGAGTGAACGAATGTAATAAAAATAAAAAATAAAGGGCTGTGGGTGCATTCTGTGGTTTGTCTAGCATGTTTGGGGCCCTGAGTTGGGTTCCCAGAAAGTTGGGAGCCACTCTGGTGGGAGATGAACAGGAGGAAATACAGGGTTTTCATCTTTCTCTGTGCAGCAGAGTCCTTTCCATTTTGAATTGACAGCCTAGCAGAAACCATGGTTTGGAGCCACAGAAGGAGCTGGTTACAGTTTCTCATCATAGTCCAGATTAGCTGTCAGCCTGGCAGGCCATTGCTCTTCCTTTTCAGCACATTTTCAAATCGCGTTTCTCCCTTTGTGAGCCCCCGAGCCTTCCTTAGCTTCTTTGTTAACTGTTTACAAGCAATGTTGGTTTTTCTTTTTACTGGAGACTTTTGCTCAGTGGCCATGATTGAAACCATTAAATGAATATATACATCAGTTGATGGCAGATGGCCTTATAATCTGGCTGAAATCCCTTTTGAAATTGTTTCCTTGGTTGTAGATGTTGCTCTATTGGAAAAACTCTTATACCACAGTTAAATAAATAATAAAAATTGTTTTTTAAAATTCCCTGTTCTAGAGCCTGGCCTGGTCTAGAACCCCAGCTGCTGCTGGAGGTTGAGTTGGGAGGAGGCCTTAGGCCAGCCTAGGCCACAGAGGGGAGGAGGCCCAGGCCAGCCTAGGCCACAGAGGGGAGGAGGCCCAGGCCAGCCTAGGCCACAGAGGGGAGGCCCTGCTCAGCTATCCGGTCAGGCTTCCCTCGCGGGGCTAGTCAAGCCTCATGAGTAGTGGGGTTGCCTTATTTGGAGACAAGGTCTCACCATGTGGTCTAGAATCTGCTGTGTGGATGGAGCTGCCCTCAGATTTGCCATGGTCCTTCTTCCGTTGCTGCCTCAGTGCTGGGATTGCAGGCATGTGCCACCAAGACTTATTCTGTGCTGTTTTAACAACGACCGAATTGAAGTAATACAGGGACAGTAGTCTTAACTGATTTTAAAGGTTGTTTTTTTTTTTCATTTCTGTTTTTTGTTTTTGAAGAAATTATTTTTTTTTTTTTTTTAGAAATTAACTACTGGGGGGAAAGGGCATATTTAACCAGATGATTTGTTCTTATCCTATTCCCTCTGTTCCCCTTCCTGTCTAAGAGATAACATCTTGCTATGCTATCCTGATGTCTTCTTAGTCACTGTTCTATTGCTGTGAATGAGACCATGGCCAAGGTAACTAATAAAAGAAAGCATTTAATAGGGGCTTACTTACATTTTAGAGGTTTAGTCTGTTATGATGGGGAGCTTGGTAGCACACAGGCAGACGTGGTACTGGAGAAGTAGGTGAAAGTTGTACATCTGATCTGCAGGCAGTAAGACACTGCTTGACATCAGCTTTTGAAACCTCAAAACCCACCCCCAGTGACACACTTTCTCCAACAAGGCCACACCTGGAGCCTATAGGGGCCATTCTTATTCAAGTCACACATGACTATCCCAGAATTCCTGTGTCCCTGCCTTTCCAGTAGCTGAACCACAGGATTCAAGATCACACTATGGAAATGTCTCTCTTTAGTCTTGACAAAGCCCTCTAAGCGTGTCAGGAGTTTAAAAAGACAGTATGAGCTGGGCATGGTGGCATACCTGTGACCATAGCATGTAAGGAGGCTGATGAGGTTTAGACCCAGCCTCTGTTCTGTATGGACGGACCCTGGCTTCAGAAAAAGAAACACCCCCCCCCAACTGTTTGCACAGCTTTTGGTTAAGATCAGCAGAAACCATAAAAACCCAGTGAGAAGTGATAGATCTGATCATTTCTTTGTGAGTTACAATGGTGAAGGGCCTAACTCTAGCCTTTTGTTTTAAATGGCGTTACTGTATTTTTGTTGTATGCTCTAATAGATGTGTTACATGCTATGAGAACTTTGCTGAAAATTTCCCATGTTTTTCTTTTTCCTTTATGTAAGGATTCCTAGATGAGGTTATGAAAAAGTATGGAAGTTTGGTCCCACTCAGTGAAAAAGATGTCCTTGGGAGATTAAAAGATGTCTTTAATGAAGACTTTTCTAATAGGTATGTCAGTGATGTAAAAGTTAAGCCCATAGAGAAAATAAATAATTATACATTGAAAAAATGCATTTAACCTTTTCTTTCAAAATCTGTTTTAGAAAACCATTTATCAATAGAGAAATAACAAACTACCGGGCCAGACATCAAAAGTGTAACTTCCGCATCTTCTACAATAAGCACATGCTAGACATGGATGATCTGGCAACCCTGGATGGTCAGAATTGGTTGAATGACCAGGTTAGTATATCATAGTTTTGGGGGTTGAAACTTGCACAGGATGTTGGCCAGTAAAACATACCTTTTGGGTTGGCTTTTCTTTTTTCTTTAGAAACAGGGTCTCTAATTCTTACTGAAGTAACTCGGGTTTTACTACCTTCACTACTATCAACACGTTACTCATATTGCTGGGGGCATTCAGAATTTACAGGACTAATCAGCGGGTTTTAATTTTACAGGTCATTAATATGTATGGTGAGCTGATAATGGATGCAGTCCCAGACAAAGTAAGTTTTTTTTTGTTTTTTTTTTTTTTTTTTTTGCTTTTAAACAGTATGCAGTTATCTGATATTCTTTAGGTTAAATGGGTTGGATTATATATCTTGACTCTGCATTAGACTTTGCCATATTTTCTATCATCATTTTTGCTTAAGCTGGGTACAGTTCATACACCACCTTTTATCCCAGCACTTTGGGAGGTAGAGGCAGGAGGGTCAGAAGTTCAAAATCATCCTTGGGTTTATAGCAAAATTGAGGCCACTGTGGACTACATAAGACCTTGTTTCAGGAGAGAGAGAGAGAGAGAAAGAAATTTTTTGCTTAAGAAAATCAGAGAGAGAGAAAGGGAGAGAAATTTTTTGCTTAAGAAAAATCAGTGTCCTTTCCGGTGGTGGTGGCGCACGCCTTAAATCTCAGCACTCGGGAGGCAGAGGCAGGTGGATCTCTGTGAGTTCGAGACCAGCCTGGTCTACAGAGTGAGTTCCAGGACAGTCAGAGTTATTGCACAGAGAAACCCTGTTTCAAAAAAACCAAAAAAAAAAAAAAAAAATCAGTGTTCATATTTTCTGCACCCAAATGGAGCTTACTTCCTTTTTTTTTTTTAAGATATCTTGAACAGGATTTATAGATTTTAAATAAAACTTGGTCTTGGGGCTAGAGAGATGGTTAAGTGCACTTTTCTTTTCCAAGGAACTTGGGTTTAATTCCTAGCACCCACATAGTGGCTTACAACAGTCTACAGTTCTAGGTTCAGGAGATCTGGTGCCCTCTTCTGACTTCTGGGTACCGGAGGCAGAGGCAGAGGGATCTTGTTGAGTCCCAGCATAGCCAGAGATATACAGACAAATCCTGCCTCCAAAAATAAATAAATAAAATAAATAATTCTTAATCCATTAAAAATAAATTAAAATAAAATCTAATAACAGCAGAATGGTTCTTTGTTTTGTATTTTTTTCTCTTAAAGCTCATGATTTTATCATCTTTATAACAGGATCAGCTTAGAACTGGACCACTTGGCCCTTCCTCTAATTCTTGCCTCCCAGTTAAAAACGCTTGCATCTCTTACTAGCCAGCATCCTCTTGGATCTGCAGTCAGCTTAGTACACTCCAGTCTCAGTGTAGTCTTTTGTAGCGTTAGCCTTTTTGTGGAAAATACTCTGTTTCCTGTCATAACGCCGCTTTTCCTGGGCATACAAAGATCCTTGCCCTTGTACTATGTGTTACTTTGTGGGGTTGGTGTTTGCCACATCTCTTGTAGAATATCTGGTGGGTCTTAGGAACGTTCACCATGTTGGCGGGAATGATATTGGCATTTGTTTTGGATTTTTGTGACAGGGTCTTGCTATTAAAGCTTTGGCTGGCCTGGAACTCACTATTGTAGGTCAGCTGGCATTGATCCTAAGGCCATTTTTTCTGCCCCTGCTGAAATGCTGGGGTTATAGACATACCCTGATGCACCCAATTCTTTTTTATTTGTTTCTTTTTTTGAGACAGAGCTCATTATGTAGACCAGGCTGGCCTCAAACTCACAGAGATCCATTTGCTTCTGCCTCCTATGCCTCCTAGGGTTTTTTTTTTCCTTTTTTTTGAGACAGTGTTCACTGTGTGCCCCAGGTTAGTGTTGGACTTGGGGTCTTCCTGCTTCATCTTCTTCAGTGCTAGGAGTAAAGGGAAGAGCCACTATGCCCAGGCTTTTAATTGCATTAAAAGAATTTGCTTTAGACTTAACCTGAAGGCATTTGAAAGCAGGTTGCTGTGACCTAACCTGGAGTTCCAGCTTTACTAGGTCTTAGGTGAGCCTAAGAATTTTGATTTTTACATTCCCGGGTGATGTGATTCTTCTGGTCTGGTGATCACACCCAGAGATTCACAAGCACCCAGGGGATGGACAGTTCTATCCTAGAAAGAGAGTTAAAGTTAGAGGGAACACTTGAGCTACGGCTCAGTGATCGGGCTCTTCTGTGCTAGACACAAGAGCCTGTGTTCAGTCTCTAGCACCGAGTAAATGGCAACAACTGTAATAAGTACGAGTCATCCCCAGATGAGCAGATACCACTGTAAAACAAGAGAGCTAAGCTTAGCACGTAAGACCTGCTGTTTCATTTGGCCAAGGTAATTCTTTAATCCCAGCCCTTGGAGGCAGAAGCAGGTGGATGGATCTCTGTGAGTGAGTTTGAGGCCAGCTTGGTCTACAGATCGAGTTCCAGAGATCCCTGTCTCAAAAAACCAAAAAGAAAGAAAGAAAACCCTAAAAGAAGAAAGGAAAGGAAAGGAAAAGAGAAATGTAGCATGAAGGCCGGCTTGTTGGGGTTTCTGTTCTGCCTAGTTCCCCCACAGCCAGTAAGGCCCAACGAAAAATCACACAGAGAGTCTGCATTAGGTTTTAAACTGATTGGCCCATTAGCTCAGGCCTCCCATTAGCTCTTGTAGTTTATATTAACCCATTATTCTTATCTATGTTAGCCACATGGCTCAGCAGGGCAGGTCACATCCTGCTTCTTAGGTAGTTCAGGCAGGAATGCTGAGAGAACTTCCTGCTTCCCAGAATTCTCCTATTCTTGCTCCGCCTCTACTTCCTGTTTGGTTGTCCCACCTATACATCCTGGCTAATGGCCAATCAGCGTTTATTTAAATCATGATTGACAGAATACAGACAATTCTCCTGCACCAGAGAAAGGAAAGGAAAGTGCTCATAGTTACTGGAGAGGAATCTCTAAATCTTCACACTTCAGATTGGGTAATTTCATAATTCCCACGCTGGAGTTTAAAGTAATCATTACTTCCTTTTGCTTGTTTTTTTTTTTTTTTTTTTTTTGAACAGGGGCTCTCTGTGTAGCCCTGGCTATCCTGGAACTTGCTCTGTAGACCAGGCTGGCCTTGAACTCTTTGAGATCTTCCTGTCTCTGCCTCCTGAGTGCTGCCATTTAACGGGATGCTAATAATAATGTTAATGAATATTTGGAATAGACTCTTCTGTTAACTGTGTAATATATTTTCTTCCTCTAATATATTTTCTTCCTCTTGACCTATCTTCCTGCCTCCCTCCCTCCTTTCCTTCCTTATTTCTGTACTTTTGAGAAAGAATCTCATGTAACTTGGACTGACCTCAAACCATGCTATAGCTAAGGATGGTTTTGAACTTCTGATCCTCCTGTCTCTACCTTCTAAATATTAAGATTACAGGTGTGTGCTGACATACCCAGTTTTTGTAGTCCTAGGGATCAAATTCAGGGTTGTGTGCCTCTGAGGCAAGGACTTGTCCAATTAAGCTAGGCCTTGATTTTTCTTCTCTTTTATTTTGTTTTTGAGACAGGGTCTCTATGTAGCCTTGCATGGCCTGTATATCACTATGAAAATCAGGTTGGACTCCAACTCAGAGATCCACCTACTGTACCTCCTGAGTGTAGGATTAAAGGCGTTCATCCATACCTGACCAGGCCTAGATTTTTAATAAAAACACTGTTCATAAAAAAAGGAAAAAGCTGGGCATGGTGGCCACACGTTTGATCCCAGCATTGGGGGAGAAGAGAAGGGACAGTGATGGGACCGAGGCAGGCGGATCTCTGAGATCCGGCCAGCCTGCTCTACAGAAGGAGTTCCAAGGGAGCCAGAGCTACACAGTGAAATCCTATGTTCAAATTAAAAAAGAAAAAACTTTCATTTATCTTTTGTTCATTTTATGTTTTCAAATTCTTAAATTTCTATTTTCTCGTGAAGCTGAATCTGGGTGTGGCATAATGTAACCTGGTTGACTGTGTTTGCTGTTCTAGGTCCATTTCTTCAACAGTTTCTTTCACAGACAGCTGGTAACCAAAGGCTATAATGGAGTTAAGAGATGGACTAAAAAGGTATTATGTTTCCTTTATACTGAATTTGAAGTAGAGGAGGGACTCTTGGGGGAGGATCGGAACTGGCATGACATCGTGGCGTCAGTAGAGGCCTCATGTGCCTGTGTGATGTGCTTTATCTCAGTGTTTGACGAATAAGACTCTTGAGTGTGTGGATCTGAATGTGCTGTAAGGAAGGAGCTACAGTCTGGGTGTTCATGATTGCAGCATTACTGTTAGCCTGCTGGACCAACGTGGAGAAGACATTGCTGAGTGTTAGAATAAAATGCTAAAACAGCTGAAGTGCCTTCAGTGACGCTGTCAGAACGTTTTTATTGGTGGTGGCACCAGGGTTGGAAGCCAGGGCCTCTCATATGCCAGGGAAGTACTCTTTGTCCCTTGAGCTACAACCCTAGCCGTGGTTTATGTAGTTCAGCTGCTCTTCAACTCGTGATCTTCCTGGTTCAGCCTCCCAAGTGTTGGTTACAGGTTTTCTTCATGATGCCTGAGTGGAAACACTTTTGAAATCTCTTCAGTCGATTTTTGATATTTTGACAGTTACCAGTAAATTCAAACTCAAATAATAAATATAGAAATAATTTTGTTTTTCATTTGTCTTTTCAAAAGGCCTCAGACTCATGTAGCTCAAGCTAGTCTAACACTCAATCTGTAACCAAAGCTGACCTCAAACTCCTGATGATTTTGCCTGGACCTCCTGAGTACTAGGCAGCCGTGTGCCGCCATTCCTGGCCTACTTCTCACATCTTAAGCTGACTGGGAGGATTGGAGTAATGAACGTGAGTCCTAGCTGAACTTGTAAGCCATGTGGAGGAGGAAAGACCAGAAGTTTGAGGCTAGTCTGAGCTATGTGAAACTCTTTTTTTTCTTGTTAATTTAAAAAGAAGCCAGACAAGGTGGCACGTGCCTTTAATTCTAGCACTCAGGAGGTAGAGGCAGGTGGATTTCTGTGAGTTCAGGGTCAAGTCTAGTTTAATAGCAAGTTCCACACCAGCCAGGGCTATACAATGAGATCATGTCTCAAACCAACCAACAAACAAAACCAGGAATAACTCTTAAGTTGATGGAAATAAGATTTATTACTTTATTTAGACATTCCAAGCTGGCCTGGAATTCCTGCGTAGCTGAGGTTGAACTGAATACCCGATTCTCTGCCTCTGCCTCAGACTGCTGCAATTCCCAGCACAGCATCTCCTTTATGTATGCTGGGGATCGAATCCAGGGCCTTGCAGATTGGAGGCAAATACTTTACCAAGTGAGCTATATCCCCAGACCTGGAAATAATTTTTATAACAAGTACAGTGTCTGAAGTATACAAATCTAAGAGAGCTAGAATTCATATTCCAGTTTGGTGACTTAACTGGCTGTAACGTGAGCACACTGGCTTAACTATCCTGAAAGTCAGGCCCTCTGTAGAGGAGTTTACAGGTTTACTCTGTTGGGAGAATAAAGGAGAGTATATTTAGCAAACCACTAAACACATTATAAAATACACAGTAAAATGCTAATTGTCATGATATATATTGAAACTTACCAAATATTCATTTCAATTTTTTGATGATCCAATCACTAGGTCTTTATTTTAAAGAAATCTGGAAAAAGATTTGTAAAAAGATGCTTATGAGATTGCTAATTTTAGTAAAATTAAATTTCACAAATAAATTGATACCTCAGCTTCATGGAATTTTAAGTCATTGGTATTTTTTTGGTTTTTCGAGACAGGGTTTCTCTGTAGCTTTGGAGCCTGTCCTAGAACTAGCTCTTGTAGACCAGGCTGGCCTCGAACACACAAAGATCCGCCTGCCTCTACCTCCTGAGTGCTGGGATTAAAGGCGTGGGCCACCACCACCCGGCTCGTCACTATTTCTTATAGTAAAGATGTGTGTGTGTATATGCATATACATATGTATACATATACATATGTTTTCGAGATGGAGTTTCTCTGTGTATCCCTAACTGTCCTGAAACTCACTATGGAGACCAGGCTGGCTTCAAACTCATAGATCTGCCTGTCTCTGCCTCCCAAGTGCTGGGATTAAAGGCGTTCGCCACTGCCACCACTGGGCAGTAAATATATTTTAAACTGACAAAATTCTAACAAAGCCAGAAATTAAAGACATGTCATTAATTCTTAAAAGTTTTCTTTTTATTTTACTATTAGTATTTTTAGTGGAGCTGGAGAGATGGCTGAGTGATCAAGAGCACTGGCTGCTCTTGCAGAGGACCTAGGTTTGGTTCCTGTGTCTGACACCCTCTCTTGCCTCCATGGGCACCAGGCATAGATGTAGTACACTTACATTATGAAGGCAAAATACTCAACACATAAAAGGTTTTTTTTGTGTGTGGAGAATTCATGTCACAGGACATGTTTTTTTGTGAGACATAAAATGCTTGACTCCTAAACACTACCATCGTTAGGGTCGTTATATAGCCATGATTGCTCAGAGACCACCATCGTTAGGTCGTTATATAGCCATGATTGCTCAGAGACCACCATAGTCAGGGTCATTATATAGCCATGATTGCTCAGAGACCACCATCGTTAGGGTCGTTATATAGCCATGATTGCTCAGAGACCATTGGCCACGGCCATAGGAAATAGTTGCAAAATAATCATTACTTTGTTAAGTGAAAATAAATTATTCTATTCTCGGAATTCTCAAACTAGGATAACTTAAAAAATATTTCAGTCATATGCTAAATGCTAAGAAATTAACAAAACAGTATGAAAATGAATGTTTGAAAATAAATTGCTTTAATCCCAAAACTCCCAGCACTCAGAATAAGAGGCATGCGGATCACTGAGAACTGGAGGATTAGCCTTGTCTGCCTTCCACCTTCTGACCCTCTCAGAAACCTACACTCTCATGCTAATACATATGCATATGCTTGTATACACACTCAGACATACTAATAAAAATAAATCTCTTTAAAAAATACATTGCTAGTGGCAGATGTCTCTCATTTAGTAAACCTCATAAACAATAAGTAAGCTCACAAAACTTAATACATTCAGTAGAACTGCATAAGTATATAATTAATAGATCATTATACCCCTTCAAAAGAGACTATGTGGGCCAGTGAGATGGCTCCTGACAACCTGAGGTCAGTCCCTGGATCCCATATTGTGGAAGGAGAGAACTCACTCTTGAAATGGTTCTCTGATTACACGTGACCTGTGACATGCGTTGTCCACACACACAATATATGAATATTAAGATGGGGGGGGAAAGCCAGGGATGGTAGAGTACTTCTTTAATCCAGCATTGGGGAGGAAGAGGCAGGCAGAGTTTGAGGCCAGTCTGGTCTGTGTAGTGAGTTCCAGAACAGAGCTACACAGAGAGACCCTGTCTCAAAAATCAAAACAAAACAAAAAATAAAATGTGGGGGAAAAAGGTTATTTTTAAAGACCAGACCTAGCTTTGGCGTTTCCTTTCTGGTTCTGCTTTATTTCCCATATAGATATACAGTATGTATGTACCCAAGCTGTCCACAGACTTGCCATCTAAACCAGATTCATTTATTTTTCTACCCAAGGGATATTTGTAAGAACTGATCATATACTTGGCCACTAGAAAGTTGTAAAGACATTCTTCTCTTATTATGAATCAAATTGAAAATAAGGGCCAGGAAGATGGCCCAGCAGGCAAAGGTCCCTGCCACCAACCCTATCTGAATTTGGTCCCTAGGACCCACATGATAGAAGGTTCTCTGACCTCCACATGGCACTCCAGAATAAAATATCATGCAAAAACCTTTTCCTTTGAACTAGCTTTGTAGACCAGGCTGGCCTTGAACTCAGAGATTCACCTGCCTCTGCCTCCCGAGTGCTGGAATTAAAGGTGTGCACCACCACTGCTCCGGTGCAAAAACACTTTTAAAAGAAAAATTTTAAAAACTTATGTTAAAAAAAATAAAGAAAAATAAAAATAAAAGGTGGCAGGCAGGGAGGTAGCGTAGTGATAAGGTGCTCACAGCCCATGATAAGGTGCTCAGCCCATGCACGAGGACCACGCATGGCTTCAGACTCAGGAAGAGACTCTCAAACAGTAAGATAGAAAAACAGTCGAGGAAAGGAGTGATGTTGACCTCCGCTCTCATGGTTGAGTCCTTCCTAAGTGTAGACAGACATAATTTGCTGACACATCCGGGAGCCGCTGGATCACACCTGTGATCCTGAGCAGGTGGAAGCAGGGGGTCACAAAGGAGTTCATGGTCACCATCAGTACACAGTGTGTTCTTAAAGGCATGACAGCTTCCAGTCTCCTTACTCTCAAGTAGTCACCAAATTTATTTTCAGAAAGACAAGTAAGTTAATGGAAGACTTGAATAGGTGGGGAAAGAACAATAAAAGTAATAACAAAACATGGAAGGTAGATTTTTAAGTTTTAAAATTATGTTTCTGTGTGTGTTCCAGGGCGTGTTGGTGGGAAAGCAGAGAACACCTTTGCAGACTAGGATCTCTCCCCTTTAGGATCAGAACTAGTCATCAGGCACAATAGGCACCTTGACCTGCACCATCTTGATGGCCCCAAACTTTTACTTAGAGCTAGGAATTTGCAGTTACATAGGCAGGTCTTAAATGTGTGTTATTCTACTCTAGGTATGTGCCACCGTGCCCAACTTTCTATTTATTTGTTTTGTAGATAGGATCTCTTCTAGCCCACTTTTCCTGGAGCTCTCCCGCTAGCAGAGGATGACTTTGAACAGCTCTTCTATCACCTCCCAAAATCTGGGATTACGTGATGTGCTGATGCACCGCTAACTCACTTTTTATAGGTGTTTATGGACTGCCTACTACTTTGTTATCCTTTGGAATTTTTAATTACATCAATTTATTATGTGTGCGTGTCTGGGTACCCACATGGCATGGCTCAGGTATGGAGGCCAGAGGACAGCTTGTGGGAGTCAATTCTCCTTTTCTTTCTTTCTTTTTTGAAAAGTTTATCTATTTATTTTTATTATTATTGAATTTATTGCTCCCCTCCTTTCATCTCCCCTCCCCTTAAGCCCTCTTCCATGATCCCCATGCTCCCAATTTACTCAGGAGATCTTGTCTTTTTCTACTTCCCATGTAGATTAGATAGTTCTCTTTCTACAGTGTTGGTTCTGGATTGAACTTGGATCATCAGCTTGTGGGCAGGGGCCTTTACCTGCTGAATTATCTCACCATCTCCACCCATTGTTGTAGCATGAAGGCCTGGTAGCTGGGGTTTCTGTCCCACCCGGTACCCCACAGCCAGCAAGCCCCAAAGAAAAATCACTCAGAGAGGTCTATATTAGATTATAAACTGATTGGCCCATTAGCTCAGGTTTCTTGTTAGCTCTTGTAACGTATATAGCCCATTATTCTTATCAATGTTAGCCACATGGCTCAGTACCTTTCTCAGCGGGGCAGGTCACATCCTGCTTCTTCAGTGGTCCAGGCAGATGTGCCGAGAGAACTTCCTGCTTCCCAGAATTCTCCTGGTCTAATAGCCCCGCCTCTACTTCCTGTCTGGTTGACCCACCTATACATCCTGGCTAATGGCCAATCAGTGTTTATTTAAATCATGATTGACAGAATACGGACAAGTCTCCTGCACCAGAAGTTTGAGTGGAATAGCAATTTTTCTAGATTATAAAAGAAGTGTTTTAGGATATAAAGGTCATGTTAGGAATTTTTTGTTTTCTGAGACAGTTTCTCTAGACCAGGCTGGCCTTGAACTCACAGAGATCTGACTGCCTCTGTCTCCTAAGTGCTGGGGTTAAAGGTATCCACCACTGCCTATGTTAGGATTTTAAGGATTTATTTGAGTTAAAGGGCGTATAGTGTTATCAAGTTTTCTCCATTTTTTATAAAGAATATTTTTTATGATTTATTTAACTTTATATGCATTGGTGTAACGGGTGTCAGATCCCCTGAAACTGAAGTTACAGACAGCTGTGAGCTGCCATATGGGTATTGGGAATTGAACCTGGGTCCTCTGGAAGAGCAGTAGGTACTTGTAACCTCTGGCCATCTCTAGCCCATTTTCTCCATTTTAACATTGGAGACGAGACTGCAAGGTTTAAGTGTGCTGAAACACATTAGTATGTGTATTCCTGTTCTTCTTTTATTCTTTAGAACTGCATAAGGTAGGTACTATTGTTTCCTACATGTTACGCTCTTAAGAAATCGGCATAAAAGGGCAAGTAAAACATAAAGCAAAAGGAAAAGAACCAATCTTTGAATTTAAACAGATTTGCTTGAGGTTGCATGGTCTTTACTTTTTAACTTTACTTTTTAAAACTTTGTTGTCTTTAGTATTATTTAATACTAGCCCTAGTATACGCTCGGATCCCTAGCAGTGCTTTAAAACAAAAGCCAGCACCCACATACAGGTGGACAAAGAGAGCCAGCTGCACACAGTTGTCCTCTGACACGCATTATGCATATGCATCTATACAGTAATAATAAATACGTTAAGTCATAGCAGACAGTTGACCAAACTAGTTTTTCTACATTAAGTGAAAAATATTTTTCTATTTGTCTTACTTTTGAGCATTTTAATTTAGTAATTACAAACATGGGCCTTTAAGATGAGACACTGGTTCACATTCTGCTTTACCACTTCCCCATTTTATGATCTTTAGAATGTCAAAGGTCAGTAAATGAATGATGATGTTGGCTCTGTGGTGATAGCTCTTTCTCTTCATCAGGTGGATTTGTTTAAAAAGAGCCTTCTGTTGATTCCTATCCACCTGGAAGTCCACTGGTCTCTCATTACTGTGACACTCTCCAATCGAATTATTTCATTTTATGATTCCCAAGGCATTCATTTTAAATTTTGTGTAGAGGTAAGTTACTATTTTGCCTATTTTAATTTTTAATATGTGCTTGACCATGACAGGTCATAGCTCTAGACAGAACAGCTGATGTCAGCTGCTGCTTCACAATGTGAGAGGACAGCTGTCAGGGCAGGTGACTAAGCTGTCAGATCTTAGGTCCCCTTTGGAGAGGCATGCCCTAGTTGGATTCAGCATTTTATTTATTTTGTTTTTCCAGACACGGTTTCTCTGTCTAGCCTTGGTTGTCCTAGAATTCATTCTGTAGACCAGATTGCCTGTGAACTTGGAGATCCGCCTGCCTCTGTCTCCTGAGTGCTGGGATTGAAGGTGTGCGCCTGGACCGCCACCTGGCTGGATTCAGTCAGCATTTTTTAAAAATTTATGTGCATTGGTATTTTGCTTGCATGAGGTTGTTGGGTACTCTGGAACTGGAGTTACAGACAGCTCAGCAATCAGCCTCCTAAGTCCTGAGATTATAAGTATACAGTACCATGCTTGGTGTTGAGATGAGGTCTAATATAGCTGAGGCTGGCCTTCAACTTGCTATGTAGCCAAGGATATCTTTGAACTCCTGGTTCTACTCTTAGCACCAAGATGTTAGGTGTGTGTCTCCACATCTGGTTCATATGGTGCTGGGAATGGAATCCAGAGCGCTGTTCATGCTGAACTACAGATCCAGCCCACTAACAGAAGTTTGAAAGGCATGATGATCTTCTAAGAATTCATGTGTCATGAGCTTGAACTGGAACAGTGAAGCAGACTCCTTCATGTTATCAAAGTTTTAAAATTAAAATGTTACTTATATCAGCTGAGGAATATAGATTGATTGGAACATCCACCCTAAAGTATCCACAAATAATCGTGTGTCTCTCTCCGTGTGTGTGTGTAGAATTTAGTATATGGTAAAATTGAGAAAAGACAAATTGTTGAGTTGGCAAAATTAGCTGCTATTTGGAAAAATACAGAGGCTTGCATTAATACTATAGATAGAAAACATGAACATGCTGGGCATGGTGGTCCATGTCTTTAATCCTTGGATTTAGGAGGCAGATAAGTGGATTTGTTAAGTGCCAGCTTAGTTAGGGCTACATAGTGAGATCCTATCTCAAAAGCAAAAAAAGCATGAACTCTTGGATAAAATATAGAAAATGTTTTATTCATTGATGGAGTAGGGAAGGCCTTCTTACACAAAAGAAGAAATCACCAAGGAACCGCTTGATAAACTTAATTGTATCACAAAATCTGTGTCTGTCAGATTTGGAGTTACAGCTCAGTGATAGAGTCCACCAAACACATGGCCCAGAACCACGAAGTGAGTAAGTAAAACTTACTTACGTCTAGAAGTTAGCAGACATGTGGTAGACCTGGAGAAAATGGCGGTGGTATTAGTTAACTGAATCTCTACAAGTGAGTTAAGGGTTGGGAAAGTTGGCTGAGAAATAGACAAGAGAGCTGGAATGTTTGTTTAACTTTAGTTATTAATGCTTTCTGCCATGTTTTTCTTCTGTCTTTACATATAAGACAAGGTTTCAAATGTAGCAAGTTGACCTCATAAAGTGAGGGTCAAGTCTTGAGTGCTTCCTTGAGTCCAGGTCTGAGTGGGCACTGGAAAGACAGTTCCGGCTGGAGACTAGCACCAGTGTCCTATGGTTGTGCCGACTGCAGCTGCTCTTCCTTCGTTTCTGTCTGATTGGTTAGCTTCCATATTTTCACCTACTAATGGAACAACATGTGTGTTGTGCTTTCTTTTTAACCAGAATATAAGAAAGTATTTGCTGACCGAAGCCAGAGAAAAAAACAGACCTGAATTTCTTCAGGGTTGGCAGACTGCTGTTACAAAGGTAAGTTTGACACAGCTTGGACTCTAGCGTGTATGAGGGGGACAGTGACCCAAGGGCAGTGCCTGCTGGGAGATCTGAAGAGTCCAGGCGAATCAGAGTAAAATCTTAGTTAGTACTTAATCATCGTGAGGCTCAGTTTCCCAGTACTTGCTGAGAGCAGGTAGCATAAATCATGTCATCCTTGATGTAGTTAGTAATCGTGTGGTGTTCTAATTGGTGGAGGCGCTGAGGCATACATAGCCCTCCAGCTGTTTCCTTATAATGATTTCATTTGATCCTTACAACCTGTGTGGCAGGGATAGGAGGCATCTTTATTATATACATAAGAAAACTGGATATTGGAACTATTGTTAGAGGCAGGTCCTTGAACTCGGGTCTGTCTAGGTTATTGGCCCAGTTTTATAGGCAGAGTTTTGACAAATGTTGAACCCAAGCCCAAAAGATCAAGATTAGTTCATCTTTTAACTGGACCAAATACTAATCTTTAAAATTTTATTTTTTGTTCCTAATAACCTACATACTAGTTTACATCAGAAATGAACTTGTAGAATTTTAGTTTTTAAAAATTGTCCGATTTACTGATTTATCCATCTAGCTCGTCCAGGTATGTTACATCCTTCCAGAGTCTTCCATATTCCTGTCTTAGATGCAGTAACCAGTTTTTTGGAAGCATATTCTTTGCCTTTATGATTTACTTCAAAGAGTACAGCAGAATTGTATAATCTGAGGTAAAAAGTTAAGGCTATAAAGAGGAACTTCATTAGGTAATTTTTTTTCATTGTGATGAAATCCTTGACAAAGAAGGGGGGTCTAATAGTGGCTCAGTTGGAGAGTATGGTCTATCACGGCAGGGGATGCGTGGCAGCAGAGGCATGAGACGTCTGGTTACATTGCATCACAGCCAGGAAGCACAGAAGATGAGCGCTGGGCACCAGTGTATGCTCTGATCCTCAGGGCCACTTGTATTCATTGTCAGTGAGTTGATAGCACAACTAATAGCTAGTCTTTTTTTTTTTTTTTTTTTGCACCAGATTTTATTACAGGTGGTTGTGAGCCACCATGTGGTTGCTGGGAATTGAACTCAGGACCTCTGGAAGAACCATCAGTGCTCTTAACCACTGAGCCATCTCTCCAGCCCTAATAGCTAGTCTTTAAAGTGGTTTTTAAATTTGGTTTTCTCATTTCCCACATTTAAATTGTGGTTGCCACTTAAAAGATCTTTTCATGTGGCCTCTCTTATTAAGTTATTTGAATAGTAGAGGTATAGATTAGTTATCTGGGAGTAGTATTCCCATTTCTTGTTCATTTACCCATGGGAGCAGTTTTCTTATGTAGAGTGATACCTGGTCTATTTTAATGATCATCTTCTTTTTCTCTTCAGTGTATTCCACAACAGAAAAATGACAGTGACTGTGGAGTCTTTGTGCTCCAGGTAAATATTATTTTACAGTATGTGAACTGCTTGTTTTGTCTTGAGAGAAGAAATGGTAGTCCTATGTGTTTACAGTGTTAGGGAAGACAACACTCTCCCTTTGTTGCTGTATTGAGGATGTAACCATTAGGAAGAACTGACTCGCAGGGCCAAGAATGAGCAGGGGATCTTAGGAAGCTGTGTCAGAGAAGGACATGTATTTATGGGCGAATAATATGACATGTGGACTCAGATTTACAAAGACCTTGGGAGGTAACCCCACTGTACACCTCACACCTCATGAATTTTGGGGGTTTATAAGGAAACTCAAGTTATTTACTTTCCCTGTGAGGTCCAAGTGCATACAGGCTCAGCAAACTGTACTTGGGCAGAGTGGAAGGATGCCTAGCTCTCCACTTGCTTGGAAAGCTGACTCTCACTGGAAGTCAGTGCTCTAAAAACATCATGATTCTCAAGCTGGACTTAGTGGCATAGGCCTTTAATTCCAGCACTTGGCAGCGGATCTCTGAGTTCAAGACCAGCCTGGTCTACAAAGCAAGTGCCATAACAGCCAGGACTGTTACACAGAAAAACCCGTCTTTAGAAACAACAAACAACAAAAACAGTATGGTTTTACAAGACCCACAGCGTTACTCTGCAGCTTCAGACCTAACTTTAGTTTTTTTTTTTGTGTGTGTGTGTGTGTGTGTGTGTGTGTGTGTGTGTGTGTACACGTGTGTACAAGGTGGGAGCACTGTACACATGCCATCCAGGTGTCTCTGGGACAGAGCACATTTTCTTTTTCTTTTGCAGTACTGCAAGTGCCTCGCCCTAGAGCAGCCTTTCCAGTTCTCTCAAGAAGACATGCCTCGAGTACGGAAGAGGATCTATAAGGAGCTGTGTGAGTGCCGGCTCCTGGACTGAGACTCAGCAGGGACTCTGAAAGGCTGGCCATGTTGGAGCAAATGGTTTGTTACTTGAATCTCCAAACACTTACTGAATTTTTACAGATATTTCAGATTGGTGGTATTGGGCCACTATTGTTACCTCAAATTTATTTTTGCCCTTCTTCATTTCTCCTGCTATCATGTACTTTTTTAAATGTTCGGTTTAGTTTCATTTTAACTTTATGGATTCCATACATCCCTCCCATATTTAATATTTATTATCCAAACGCATGCATATAGACAGAGCATGCAGTAAAGAGTATTAAAAAAAAGCCTAGTAGATTTGGTGCAGCTTTTGAAACATAGTTAGATGTGAACTGAATACAGGTTTAAAATTTAACCCCAGAACCTAAAAATACAAGATGTTTTTGATACAGTGTAGCTCAGAATAGATGTTTCCTATGGCATAAAGGGGTAGCTAGGAGTGGTTGTGAAAAAGCCAGTCATGTTTTACTTAAACGAGCGGCACCTTTTGCTGATGTCCCTCAGATGAGTCTCTGAGCATGAGATGCCTTCCTTCCGAGGGGAGACGGGACTGTTCTGCTTAGGGACACAGTGCTTGCAAGCACAGTGCTGATTTGAGAAGAGTTAAGGTATGAGAGAGAAAAAAAAAGAAAAAAGAAAAAAAAAAAGCAGCATCCTTGGGGGCCAGTTACCTTAAAGAAAGGTTTCTTTTGTTTTGTTGTTTTGAGACAAGGTCTCACTATGTAGCCCAAGCTGTACTAGAACTCACAGTAGTTAGGCTGGTCTGGAACTCAGGCCAATCATGTCTCTGTCTCCCCAGGGCTGGTAATATAGGTGCATACTAATATACCCTACAGTAAGATTTCCATTTTGGTCTTAAGAATTATAATAATGGATTAAATCTCATAAAGGTTTCTTGGGATACTGAACTTTCTGGGTTTGACTTGTGAAAAAAAAAAACAAAAACTTAGCATCCACCAAACCAATGGTTAAATGAAAATTGGGCTTTTCATAAAAGTAATTTACTAGTTGTCACCTCTCTGTTGCCTCCCATGTTCTCCAAGGTATTTCAGATTTACCAAAAATGTTTCTGCTTTAAGGTGTCTGAGATCCAAACGTTCAAAGTAGAAGACTGGCGTGGCCTTGCACATAGTGGGAGAAGAAGGGAAGCAACACCGAGGTCTCTAGGAGAGCACGCGAGGAATGTTTTTTTTCCAGTCTTCTCTGGTGGCTCAGCATCTTGAAGGGCTCTTTTGGCTTCTGTAAGAATAATCTGAATCCCGTACTCAAAAACTGCCTGTTTATTTAACTCCATCATCTGGGGACAGGCTGTTCTGTGTTAGGAGGAAAGTGGTGATCTTGCATCTTTAGGCTGGCCTTTTGTGACATGTTATAAAGGAAAATAAGTAAGATGCATAGTAAGCCTAACTAGTTATTTTTTTCTGAATTGAAGGAGGCAAGAGTAATGAACTTGTGCAGAAAAATTCCAAGTAAATGACAGAAGAAAACTGACTAGTTAGGCATAAGCTGTTTGAAAAACAAAAAGGGTAAAATGTCTGAGCAGGCTTACTGCTGCAGTAAGGGTTGGTCCTCTCTAGCAGTATGGACACTGGACAGTGACCTTAGCTCACTCTTCTCCTTAATCGCCCAGCCTCAAAAGGCCTAAGCATAAAACCAGGTCAGCATTTCTTGTGCTTCAGGTCATTAAGAGAGTAGAGGTACTTTATGTTGTCACAGGCAAAGGTTGTGTCACCCCTGGGGATGAAGAGTTAGAGGAAGATAGACCTCTTCTGTTCTTGTGGTTCTGGGGATTGAACCAGGGCCTGTTTGTGCGTTAGACAAGTGCTCTACACTGAGCCTTCTTTGTGCTTTTTGTATTTTGAGACAGGGTGTCATGAAGTTGTCTACGTTGGTCTTGAATTTATT
Source organism: Ondatra zibethicus (assembly GCA_004026605.1). Lineage (NCBI taxonomy): Eukaryota > Metazoa > Chordata > Mammalia > Rodentia > Cricetidae > Ondatra > Ondatra zibethicus. The sequence goes on along the minus strand of PVIU01003436.1, from coordinate 28,001 downwards.
TTGTGACTAAGCCTGGCTTTGTTTATACTCCTGACACCTGAGGAGCTAGAATTACAGGTCAGCCATGACAGGCCAGACTGCCTAAAGATCTCTTATGGAAGGGGTTTGGGGAGCAGGGTCTCAAGTGTCAGGCTAGCCTCAAACTCATTACGTAGCTGAAGATGACCTTGAATTCCCAGTCCTCTCCCAGATGCTAGGATTATATGTCTGTGTCACCAAGCTAAAGATGTGGTCTTCAGATTTTCAGACATAATTACACCAGCATGAACTTCTTTAAAATTTATAGCATGGGTTTTGTTGCTGTGCCTATACTTTTTCAGCCAGCAATGAGATGACTGACTCAAAATGTCTCCAACTTTTAAAAAGTCTTGTGAGGAATTATCTATCTCACTTCCCCAATAACAGACCTTTCATGGAGAGGTTACAGTTGTGTTCTTTGAGAATCTTGTTGAAACAGGGTATTTGTTTAGCCCAGGCTGGCCTCAGACTTGCAGTCCTTCTGCCTCAGCCTCCCTGATGTTTGGGTTACATGGGTGCACTAGTATTTTCGATGCCTGGGAGAATCTTAATGTCCAGAGCCTGAGTTGCCACTTCTTCAGTCTGAGAAATGGTCATGTCAGCACCGAATCATGCAAGAATGAACAGAGACTCAGTTGTCCAGGTCCAAGTAGCTACTCTTTCCCTTCTAAAAAGATCGGCATCTTCAGATAGACTGTTGAGCTTGCTTTAGCCTCAATGCTGGATGTTCTGAGTATGTTCTATGTCTGTTTCTGTCATTAGTGAGCCTTGGTTTTAGAATAGTTGCTCTTTCTCCTCTTGTGATTACATGTAAACTTCTGTTTAGCTTTCAAGTCCTAGATTGCAGAATCTTTTGTCTTGATGTTTGCAGCAATGCTTTGCTGTCACTGGCTTGGCGCTGAACTGTTGATGCCCATAAAGTAGGCAGACTTTATGTCACTGGGATGAATGTAAACCCTGCACATTCATATATGATGAGCCTTCAATAAGCTGCCCAGTCCTCCTGGCAAACTTATCTGGCAGTAGTTGCTTCTTTCCAGTGGTCTTTCCTTTTGTTACATTTCTAGTAATGAACATAGATTTAATGCATCTTTTAGTTTTCTTAGGCAATCATGAGAATTAACTTTCAGTTGGCTGCTCAAGGAAGAGAAAAGCAGTTGCTGCCAATAATTTCACAGTGCATTTTTGGCTTTGCACTGTATTCTGTGTTTACTATTGAATATGAATATCATGGTCATCTTGAATTTATGGTTGGAGTACAACAGTAACAGACCTAACTGGGGACACAGCCAGTACTTGCCTAATGTAAGTTGTCCCTTTTCTCTGCCGTTGTGGTTCACTGTTTCCGTCCCTGCATTAGAAGCAATCAGGGGTCTGAGTGGGTCATGGTCAGAAACAGTGAGTTAATACTGTACATTAAATACACTGATTATCTGCTCTGCTTCATATGTTAAGAGACCAGGTTATACAGTTATACAGCACAACTTCTGCTGTGTGCTAGGCTCTGCCTCCTGGCCGGTAGATACCTAAGATCTGGGGAATAGCACCCAAGAAGTGCTATTATATTTGGAGTTACAAAAGCAGACCTAGACAAGTTGTTAGCTTGAAAGATTATGATCATGTAAAATTATAGTCAGTACTCAACCCTTCTAGCAAAATATTTTTTGAAAAATAAACTAAATGCCTTTATAAACATGTGTTCTCGTGTTGAGTAACATGTATTGTTAGGTGGCTAGTATCTCAGTGTCATTCCAGTGGTCAGGCTCACTGAAGAACAGTGGCATTGGGAGCCCTCCCTAGCTCTGTTGAGCTGTACAGTGCAGCAGGAGCTCCTTCCTTGATGGACACGCTCTAGTTTATCTCATACCACAGCTAATGGCCAACGTGCAGCTACTGAGCACAGACAGTGTGCTTGGTGTGACTGAAAACTCAGGGTTCAGATTCTCTTTTTTTTTCTTTTTTTGGTTTTTTAGAGATAAGGTTTCTCTGTTTAACAGTCTTGGCTGTCCTAGAACCTGCTTTGTAGACCAGGATGGCCTCGAAGTCACAGAGATCTGCCTGCCTCTAGCATATGTTACCACTACCCGGCTAATTTTATTCTTTTTATTGCGATATTTGGTGGCACACGCCTTTAATCCCAGCACTCAGGAGGATCTCTGAGTTCAAGGCCAGCCGGGTCTACAGGGTGAGTTCCAGGACAGCCAGGGGCACCTAGAACAACAGTGTCTCAAAACAGCAAAGAATTACAACATTCATTTATTTTGGTTTTTTGATGCAAGGTTTCTCTGTATAGCTGTGGCTGTCCTGGAACTCAATTTCTAGACCCATCTACCTCTGCCTCCCACTAATCCCTACAATAAAAAAAAGAAAAGAAAAAGAAATGTATGCCCTGACAATGCTGAAGCATGCATGCGCAGCCCATATATGGCAGTTCTGTTGAACTTGTCCATATTGAGTTTCATGAACTAAGTTGATGAGGACGAGTCCAGGTCCTCTTCCTCAAGAGGGCACCATATTTCATTGCAGATGGTTCTGAGCCATCATGTGGAATTGAACTCAGGACCTTTGGAAGAGCAGGCAGTGTTCTGAACCGCTGAGCCATCTCTAATCCCTAGAGCTAGGACTAAAGATGTGCACCGCCCGTCTGGCTAACAGTCATTACTGTTTACTTAGGAGTGTTCTGCCTGCACCTAAGTGTACCATGATGCATGCAGTCATATTCATGGAGGGCATTAGAGCCTATGGAACTAGGGTTGCAGTTAGTTGTGAGCCACCACATGAGTGCTGGGAAGTGAACCCAGGTCCTCTGGCAGACAGCAAGTGCCCCCGAGCCATTGCTCCAGCCCCAATTTTATTATTTTTAAGTAGCCACATGTGGTGTCTAACCACCATATCGGGTAGCAGAACTTTAAACCAAGTCTCAAGTTTTATACCTCAGCTTACAATCATTTCGGCCTACCTGTTGCTGTGGGCTTTGTAGTTTTTTTGTTGCTGTTGTCTGGGATAGAGATGGGCTGTGCCTTGAGTTCCATCCTTAGCTAGTCTTTTCCCCTCAGTTTCCCAAGTGTTAGGATTACAGGCATGTGTCACTTTCTTTGATTAAAATGGGATATAGTTCAGATATTATGCCTGAAATAAGAAAGTAGAGTGTGGTGTTTGGAAGAAAATAGCCCTCCCCCCTCCCCCAGGGAGCAGCACTGTTAGGAGGTGTGGCCTCGTTGGAGGAAGTGTGTCACTGTTGGGGCAGGCTTTGAGGTCTCTTGTGCTCAAGCTATGCCCATTGCGGAATAGTCTCCTGCTGCCTATGGATCAAGATATAGAACTCTCAGTTCCTTCTCCAGCACCATGTCTGTCTGCCTGGACACCACCATGTCCCGCCATAATGACAATGGACTAAACCCCTGAAACTGTAAACTAGACCCAATTAAATGTTTTTCTTTATAAGAGTTGCTGTCGTCATGGTGTCTCTTCACAGCAATAGAAACCCTAAGACAAAGGAGTATATGAAAAGAGACTGTCAAAATTAGCATCCTCAAGCCCAAGAAATATTCAGCCTCATTTCTTTCCTGTCCATTATCTGGAGAACTAGCCTTTCTGCACTGCTCCTTCAGTAGTAGTTGATTGATACATCCTGTGTTTCACAGGGTGCCCACCTTTCCCCTTTATGCACTGCCATAGCAGTTACAAGTATCGCACTGAAGCGGACATAACCAATTCTGTACATTATTCAGACTCTGTCTCAGGATACAGGGGCCCCAAAAACATGTCCTTCTTTATAGGCAAGGAAGTATACACAGAATAAGTTGGTCTAAATTTATTGAAACTTGTTACAGACGATAAAATTCCCACGGTTTTGGGTCATAAGATTATAGAAATCTAAGTTATATTTTACTACAAAAGAATATAAGATAAACAGTTCAAACTACAATATAAAAGCTTTATTTTAAAACTCAAGTGTCTCCTCATTAAGTGTTTGCTTCCTAAGTTGTTCCATTATAGTTGTTACAGCTCCAAGAAAACCATATTTAATGCAGCCTCAAAGGTGTTCTGCACAAACCTTGAAAAAACTAGTAAGAAAAAAAGTAACAGATGAAAGATTTCCCTTTTTTTATCATGAAAAATTATTCATATGCAATATTAGAAAGAAAATGCAAAATTCTCTAGACTCCCTTTCTAGAGACCTCCAGCTTACTATGAATACACGGACCTCGGCAGGCACGATTTGAGGGAAAAAGGAGAACAGACAGTTCGGGCCGGTGGTGGTGGCGCACGCCTTTAATCCCAGCACTCGGGTGAATCCCTGTGTGTTTGAGGCCAGCCTGGTCTATAAGAGCTAGTTCCAGGAAAGCTAGAACTGTTACACAGGGAAACCCTGTCTCAAAAAACCAAAACCTAGACAGTTCCTGGAAGAAGCTTTCTGTTCTTAAACACTTCCAATTCGCAAACTCTTTTATTATTTAGGTAGTCGTGAGGACTAAACCTAGGACCACTCACATGAGTACCTAACCACCGTGCCCTTCTATCTCCCCCTGCCCATTTTCTGTTTCTATTTTGAGGCGGACTCAAAAGGTTCCCAGGCTGGCCTTGAACTTGTGATTTTCTTGCTTCAGCCTTTCAAGTAGCTGAGATTATAGGCCTGGCTGAAGCCCCCTTTTAAAGCCCAATTTATTTGAAGGTCTTTTTTTGGTTTTTCGAGACAGGGTTTCTCTGTAGCTTTGGAGCCTGTCCTGGAACTAGCTCTTGTAGACCAGGCTGGCCTAGAACTCACAGAGGTCCGCCTGCCTCTGCCTTCCGAGTGCTGGGTTAAAGGCGTGCGCCACCACCGCCCGGCTTGAAGGTCATTTTGAAAACAGAAGAAGTAATCTAAGGCCCCCCAAGAGCAGTTTCCAAGTGGAGGCAGTGTTTGAGCTGTCATTCCACTGCCTACTGACAATGTCTCCCACTTCCCCTCTCCTTAGGCTCTCTGCATAACAGTGTCTTTGGGGTTTGGGGTTTTTGTTTGTTTGTTTGTTTTGGGGGGTTGTTTCTTGTTTTAAACTGTCAGTGAAACATTTGTATCTTTTGTGGAATGTGTTCAGTGAACACTCTTCAAGTCCTGATATATAAAGCACAGAAGCAGACAAGACAACTTAAGGCTGACTTTTGTGCCAACTATATTTTCAATATAAAAAGCAAATCCAGTTGACAAACACCTGTTCCTAATTTAGAGCAAAGCTACAGACTATAGCAAAACCTCAGCAATACACATGCAAACTTAAAAATGTAAAAATCATTTCACTTTCCATGAAGATTACCAACCTACTTGTAAAGTGAATTCTGACATTTTCCAGTCTCCCTAAAGGACGTGTGGTATGCGGCTGACAGTTTAATTGGCACAGATTGAGCCTGTTGCCCAGGATTACGGGTTTAATTGGCACAGATTGAGCCTGTTGCCCAGGATTACGGGTTTAATTGGCACAGATTGAGCCTGTTGCCCAGGATTACGGGTTTGACCTAGTAACAGAAAAATCAACCTAATAAGACTAGAATTAAAGGCATTCTTTTGGATTCTGTCTTTTAATAGTTCAGAGGAAAACCAGAAGTGGCTTCCAGTGCAACAGAGATACTGATCAGACCTTGGGTAATGTTCATCAACAGAGTGAGCTGTGTACTTGGGGCTCTCACCACTCACTGTTTTTGTACCAGCTTGCCATAGCCGCCTCTCCCAGCATCGTAGTCCTCCCGATACTCATCTCGAACCTTAATTGGACAAAAAAAAAAAGCACCGTGGGATGTTAATCCTACAGTCATGCCAGGCATAGCTAAACCTTTTCAGGTGTCCATGAACAAGCAAGGCATAAACATTAATACTCATTTGAGTGTATTTTGCTTTTGTTCTAGGCACTGTGGCAGGGGGAGGGCCCCTAGCATGAGTTGAGTTCAGTAACATTTAAATGTACAGAATATTTCAAAGTCTAAAATTTCCTTATCATTGGTCCTGGTGTGCACTATCTGTGATTTCAACATTCAGGAAGCAGAGGCAAGAGGAGCTCACATTTGATGCCAGTTTGGCTACATGGCAAGATCTTGTCTTAGGAAACTCCTCCCCCATCTCATCAAAACTCACAAGCAAAAGCTCATACAAAGAATAACCAAAAACTGTCAAAACACTTGTATTCTAACTGGAATACCAGGCAGATTAGCTATGCCCTTGTAGCGTACCTGACCCCCAGACCGTCCACGTCCATACTGCCTGCCCTCCTTAAAGCCTGCATCCCAGTCTGTGCGTATGATCCGGTCATCCAGACGGGTTCCGTTTATGTACCGCATAGCATTCTCCGCATCTGCTCTCGAATAGTATCTTATGTAAGTATTAAGGAACACCAGCATTTCTTCAAACAAGAGACAGGAAGCAAACATGCCTACATGATGCAGACTTGCTAAAAAATAAAATAAAATAAAAACTAACAGTAGAGAAACTAGCTCACCCAGATTACAGAGATACTCATTTTGTAGAAGCCAGTTCAAAGTTGGTCCAGCAGCACTTAGGAGCACAGAAAGGATAAGAAAATGACATTTTGTCCAGACTGTGTCAGTCATGATTTCCTATATATCTGCTAATAATTATTTGGTTCATGTTTTGATTTGCAAATAGAAAAATATGGTCAATGTAATAGTGGACCACAAACTTCTTATGCAAGAACAATGATAAAGTTGAACATAGTGGTTCATGTTCATAATCCTAGCACTCAGGAGACTGAAGCAGGAGGATTGCTGTGAGTTTGAGGCCAGCCTGGACTTCATGCCAAGATTCTGTCTCAAAACAAAAATAATGGCATAGGGGAGTGGGGGCAGCTGGAGAGATGGCTCAATGGTTAAGAACACTTGCTCTTTCTGAGACCTGGGCTTAAGTCCCAGAACCTATATGGTGGTTCCCAGATCTGACATTGCCTTATGACCTCAGAGGGCATCAGGTATGCACGTAGTACAGACACACATGCAGGCAAAGCACTCCCATATAAAAATACAAAATGAATAAATAAAAAATTTAAGAATCACTACCACCAAAAAGGAAAACCATGCATAAACACAGATGTGTTTATATATAAATAAAAAATCCCAATTATTGACTTAAGCAATTATAATTGACACTGGACTTGCTGGTCTAGATTAGTCTTTCCTTGTCTTTCGGAAGGGAAACGTGTGGTGATAATGCCTAGCAAACAGCAGGCATTTAATGACTTTTGTTCCATGAATGCTTGACAGAGCAAAACCAAGAAGCAACAGTAGGCTTGCTTTTGTACACTTAGCATGAATGTTGATCACATGTTTGCCAGGCAAATGTAAACACTCTGGTTCTTATGGGCCTTTTTATCTTTTTCCCTGTTGTCCCTGTGAGCCCTTTTATGTTATTGCTGCTAGGGTACAAAACTTTGGTCCTTTATGTCTAGGGAAAGAATGAAAGAAGTGTGTTGGGCTCCAAAATCAGACGCCAAACATTGTGGCAGAGTGGGCCTTTATGCTCAGCTGCCTGGGGACTTTAGCCCAGGGGTGGAGAGTTAGTCTAAACAACATCACAAGATTCTTTTTTGTGTGTGTGGTGGTGGGGGGGGAGAAGTGTGCAAGACAGGGTTTCTCCGTGTAGCTCAGGTTGTCCTGGAACTCACTATATAGACCAAACTGTGCTCTAACTCACAGAGATTCCCCCTGCCTCTGCCTTGAGTGCTGAGATTAAAGGTGTGTGTCACATCTGACTAGAACTCTTTCTTTTTGATTTCTCAAGATAGGGTTTCTCTGTATACCCTGGCTGTCCTGGAACTCACTAGATACACCAGGCTGGCCTCGAACCCGAGACCACCTGCCTCTGCCTTCTGAGTGCTGGGATTAGACACTTAAAGCCTCATCTGCAAACAGTTTCTGAGCAGAGCACCTATCGGTTTCCCCGTTTACAGAGGAAGAACTGAGGGAAAGGATAGGGATTATAGTGAGTTAGTGCCTTACAAAAGCAGCACCCAGGAGGCACTCAAGCTCCAGACCAGCCAGGGCCATAGGGTGAGCCCCAAGGATACTCCACAAAACAGAAGCCACAGGCCGTTTTCTTCATCTTATCCAGACCCATGATGATCTTCTTTATATCACCACTCTTGCTGAAGAGCTCATAAATCTGTTCTTCAGTTGTATAAAAGGAAAGATTTCCAACATATAATGTACAGCTTTTCTTCAGTAATTTTTCTTGTTCTTCATTGTCACCCTAGAATTTCAAATAGAGATCAAGTTTAACATTACAACCTCAAAAGAGATGTGCTTAGGGCTATAGAATGCCCAGCCAGTAAAGCACTAGCCGTGCAAGCCTGACAGTTGAGTTTGACCCCGGAACCCTTCCTAGTGAAAAGCTGGATGTGGTGTCCCACATGGCAATCCCAGCGCTCCTACAGGAGACGGGGCCACGAGATGGGACAGCCTCGCCTGGAGTCCACAGTGCAGAGCAGAAACGAGAGTGAGTCTTCTCAGAGAGGTGAAAGTGAGAGACACTCCTGACGTTCCCTGTGCCCTCCACAAGCATTACACACACACAAAATGAACAGACTTGAAAACTAAATTTATAGAGCCTGCTTAAAGTTATAATCTGAAGTGTAACACAGATGCCCTTCTGATCTGGAAATTAAAGCTTTGCATCATCCTGACCCCTGACATACTCGTCCTTGCCACAAGAGTTCTGAAGCTGGGCGGTGATGCACGCCTTTAACCCCAGCACTCGGGAGGCAGAGGCAGGTGGGTATCAGTGAGTTCTACACCAGCCTGGTCTACAGAGCGAGTTCCTTCCAGGACAGGCTCCAAAGCTACACAGAGAAACCCTGTCTAGAACTGCACCTCCCCCACAAAAAGAAAAAAAAGCGAGTCTTTGTTGTTGTTTTTGAGATAGCGTTTCATGTAGCTTAGGCTTTTCTGAACCTACTGTGTGACCAGAGATGACACCAAATTTCTGATCCTCCTGCCTCCACCTTCCAAGTATTGGGTTTACAGGCATTCACCACTCTGGGTTTATGTACAGCTCAAGCTACCTACAGGCTTCCTGCCTGCCTGCTAGGCAAGCATTCTACCTATTGAGCTATGTCTACTTAGCCCAATGACTTTGTTTTGCTTTTTGAGATAGGACCACCATAGCCCAATCTGGCCTCAAACTCCTGACATGCATGCTACCACCTCCCCCAAAGGCTTCAGTAACAGGACTGGATCATCACACCCATCTCCCAAGTTACAGTTTTTTTGGGGGTGGGGGGTTATTATTTTATTCATATTGATGTCTTGCCTGCTTGTATGTCTGTGTACCATGTGCATGGCTAGTATCTTCGGAGACCAGAATAGGGTAGCAGATCAGCTGGAATCAGTTACAGATGGTTGTGAGCCATCATGTGGGTGCTGGGAACTGAATCCAAGTTCTCCAGAATAACAGTCTATGCTAACCTCTGAGCCATCTCTCTAGCCCTACAGTGTTAAAAAGTAAGAACATGGAGCTATACACAAGAAAGTAGTGATTCTGCCTGCCCCTGTGAAGGCACAAAGGCCTGCAGGTGAGAAAGCTAATTTAAGTTGTTTTCTTTAATTCTCAGAACTATGATGTGGTAGGTCCTAATGTATCATCCCCATTGTACATGTGAGGGAAAACAGTTTCACCTAAGGGAAAAACACAGGAGTTATATCCAGAATTCAAACTTAGTTTTGGGCTGAGCATGATGGCATACTCTTTTAATCCTCTGGTGAGTTCAAAGCCAGCCTGGTTTACATGATGAGTTCAAGGTCAGCCAGACTTTAAGTGAGACTTTGTCTCAAAAAGCAAAATAAAGTAAAATTCTGGTCTTATATCCCCACTGCAGGATCGCTTTAAGATCACGACAGGTCTGAACAGGTGACATCTATGGAACAGTAGTCACTGAGTGCTCAAACAAATAAATAGCCAGGGGATGGGTGGCCTACGCTTTCATTCCAGTGTTCCTGAGTCTGCCACAGCAGATCTGCAGAGGGAGTTCCAGGACAGCCAGGGTGGTTACACAGAGAAAGCCTGTCTCAAAAAACAACCCCAAAACAAACAAACAAAAACCCAAATGAGTGTCAGGTTTTAGAACTTTAGATGAGCCATTAAAGAAAACAATCACTTCAACATTTCTTCTTACAGGTGCAGGCGGATCTCAAATTGTGATCTTTCTGTCCCAGTCTCCAGAACAGCTAGGACTACACATGTCCCCACCACACCTGGCTAGCGGATTCACTCTTTTCCCACAAGTAAATCCAACAGTCCACCGCTTCAGCGTAACGTAATTTCCCACTCCATGCAGCCTTGACACATTGAATTTAGAAGACACTTGAAAATGCACATGACAGAAATTATTACTGTTTGAAGAGAGCTACAGGCTTTTGACAAAAGATTCCTTTCCTGGTTTTACCCAGGAAGCTTTAGATTGAAAACGGTATTAATGTGGAACTATTCAAAGTAGTGAGACCTGTAAAAAGCGGCAAAGTGAAACTCATATGAGACACACAGGAGACGTTTTCAAATTAGGCTAATTTCCTTTTCGTTTTGCGAGACAGGGTTTCTCTGTGTGGTCAATAGCTGTACTGGATTTTGTCATCCAGACCTTGATGTGACTCGTGTGGCTTCTCTATTTTCGATGCCCGTCAGACAGCAAAAACAGGATTCAACTTTGAGTCTCCTACTTTGTAGGATTGTCTTACAAAACAAAGGGCTGTAGTGCCAAACGGCAGTGTTTGGCTGATTATTAAAACCAAAAACGGAGCCAGGTGGTGATGGCGCACGCCTTTAATCCCAGCACTCGGGAGACTGAGGCAGGCGGATCTCTGAGTTCGAGGCCAGCCTGGTCTACAAGAGCTAGTTCCAGGACAGGCTCCAAAGCTACAGAGAAACCCTATCTCGAAACAAACAAAAACCGGCAATAATGTATGGAGCCATCGTAGGGATACCTCCTCCTTCATTACAGTCACTTTCCCAAGCAAGACAAGCCCATCAAACAGCCACACACCCGAACCTCCCTGCATCGGTGCTGGTGACCGCAGCGGCAGTAAAAGAATGGTAAAACAAGTTTCAGGTTCCCTAGGAGCTAGAGGGCTTCAGTGATCTCCAAACACCGTTAGGATCCCATTCGCATTTTAGGACCCGAATACAGGCAGGAAGACACAATAAGACAGGTGCAAACCGTTTCTCAGCATTCGAGCCCAAGGCCTGCCCCTCTCGTGGCCCGGCCGCCTCACCCGGAAGTGCTGGTCCCGGTACTCGCTGAGCTCCACGTAGGAGTCGCTGCGCAGCGCCTTCAGGAGGCCACCGGACATGGTGCGGAGACTCGAACCACGACGCGGCCACGGCTGGAAGAACCTGGCGGCGGCGGAAACGGAAATGTGCGCGGCGTCCTTCAATAAGCGAAGGAGGTCGGGTCCAATCCTGCTGCGGCTGTGTCGTCATCAGGAGGCGCCGGCTTGTCCGTCGTCGGGTGTGGCCAGTAGGAAGGCGAGCGCGGCGTGCTCCGGGTTCCGGGCGCTCGGCGGACGATGATTTTCCGGCGGCTGCTGGCTGTCCTGCTGCACAACCCGCAGCTTGTGGAGCGGCTGTCCGAGTCGCGGCCCATCCGGCGGGCGGCGCAACTCACGGCTTTCGCCCTGCTGCAGCTGCAACTGCGCGGCCGCGATGCAGCCGGCCGCCTGCGAGCCCTCGCGGGTCAGTCCCCGGACTCCTTGGGGCGCCGCGTCGCGCGGTTCAAGGACACCTTCACTCGGGAACTCCGCCGAGGCCTCCGGGAGCGTCCAGGACCACCCCCAGGTCATCAGAAGGGCCCGGGCGCCAAGGCGTAAGCACAGACTGGACTCTGCCAGGCCGAGGTCACGTCCCCTCCTCCCTTCAGTGATCTACACCGACCTTAGCCTTCAGGAGTCACCTCGGGCACGATGCACGGCTTCGAATCCTGACTCGGATTGTCAACATGCAGATGCCTACGTTCAAATGGACATATGCTAGTCCTGTGACTGGCAGGACATAAAGACCCCGAAGGCCACCAGAGATAAAAGAGTCTAGACCAGAACATTGCACTACTGAGCCATGGCCAACCATGGCCTGCTTTCTACAAGCGGGACTGAAGCTGAATAAATGCTGCTGCATCTACGCCTGGAGCAGAATACCAGGGAAGATGGTGGATGGAATGATAATCCTGAGGTTGCCACAATCTTTGGTTAAATGTGTAAGCTGATTGATAAGTCTGAAGGATCTTGCTAACGTAATAGTTAACACGTTAAGTGTCTGTTGATATTTGTTCTTGCATTCTGTGTGGTTTTTGACCAAAAACTCCGTTCGTGTGAGGATGGAGGCTACGTTTCAAGTAACTCAGAAGCCTTGCAGAGTGAGGTGAGCTCAGGCATGTAACTCCAGGGTCTGTAGTCTTGATCACCCCCTACTCTTCACAGCAGCTGTGCTACTCAGAAACTGCCTTTTCTGTCCCCTCTGAGCACTAAGGCCTCTGATACCGTGGCACACGATGTTTGGTTTCCTCTTCCGTTTCGAGGGTCTGCTAGGGTACTCACTATGGCCAGCTAACTGAACTGTGATTGGGAGACCCATGCATGTAACCCCCCTGTCATTTTGAGACTCCCTAACTCAATTTCTAGACCTCTATTTAAGCCACTCAGTTAACGTTAGCACCTAGAAGGCTTGAAGCTGTTGGAAAAGCTTTTAGACGGTACCAGATTCTGAGCAGTCTGTGTTCTCAGTTCCCACTGGGGCAGGCTAAGAGGGCCTCACAGCAGCGCTGAGGAGGGAGAGCACCTGGGTTCTTCATTCTGGGAGAGTGATTCTTTTTCTTGGTGCAGGGGGTAGTTCTACAGCTTTGAGCTTGCTAAATAGGCACTCGACTCCTGAGCTACATTTCCCAATCTTTGAGAGAATGGCTGGGAAAATTCCACCACTGCTCAAGAAAAGGAGTAGGAGAGGATAGGAAGGCATTTTCTAGAATGACTTGTTTTGGTTATACCCAAACATTACGTCTGCAGGTACCAAAGTGCTATGAAATATAATACAACTACAGCTTCCTAGTGAAAGAGCCTTGTGGGGACATGTTTATCAAACCATGGGACATGAGCTACGGGCTCCAGGGCTGACACTCACTCAGGACCCTCTGATCTGTTGTCAGATTGGGTGGTAGGTTGGCTGAGTGAAAGGGACTTCCTTCAGGTCAGTTTGTGAGTCACAGACTAGGGACTAGAGCTGACTGTGAGCCACCTCTGTCCCTACTTCACACTGTCAGATTGGAAATCATGGTAGCAAGAAGTCAGGCATTGTGGTAAGTTGGACAAGGCCACTCAGGGATGTCATCAGCAGTTCATTGTCTTTGATAACCAGGTACGACTATATATTTCAGACATTACAACAATCGGAAGTAATGGCATAGAAACAGACACGTGCCAGTGGGCATGCTAGGTTTCTTTGGGGACCTTGGCATTGGGACCATGACTGGTCAGATCTTTGGTGTCTCACCTAGAGGAACAACCTGTCACTGGGCCCAGAAGAGACAGCAGTGGGAGTCCTGTTCCAGTGTCCCAGCCCAGCAGCCTGTGTAGAAGGTGGGGTGGCACCTTCCTTCTATGGCTGAATCTTGGGCCATGGCTGCTCTGCCATGACAGGGCTCGTCCCCCAGCTCTATGATGTGAAGACTGAGGTGGGTCCTCCAGGCCTGGCTGAGTAGGGAGGACAGGGCTGGAGGGTCCTCCAGGGTCAAGTGGGGAAACAAGAGGGTCTCATTCTTGAGAGGAAGACCACACTTCTCCAGAGCATGCCTGTTGGTCCCTGGAGTGACTACAAAGAGCCGGCAGAGCTGTGGCCCGCCAGCCAGTCGGCAGGCTGGTTGTCTGCTGAAGTTGTTCAGGGCTTGGCACAGGAGCCAGTCCTCAGCCCCGCCCATGTCCACCACCTCCACAGGCGATGCCGGGCCTGAGAGGTGGAGGAGGTGCTGGGGAGGCATGTAGGTGTGAGTGAAGAGGAGCATGTAGTGCGTGGTCGTGCCCGGGAGGACGGGTGCATGGACTACGTGCTCCAGATACTTCAGGCCGGGTACCAAGCCTCCCTGATGCAGGCAGCCAAAGATGAGAGCACCTAGGGCATTGAAGAGGACCAGGGTGCCCTTCCAGGGTATAGGCTGGGTTTGTGGACTGCAAAGCAGGACTAGAGGGACTATGAGGGGAATCAGGAATCTAGGCTCTTGGTGGCTAAAGGCAGACAGCAGGACCAGGGGTGTGAAGTAGAGGAGAAGGAGATGAGACTTGGAGCTAGACAGTAGGCCATTGGCACCCAGCATCCCCAAGAAGCCCGTTTGCGCAAACACACGGAAGCAGCTGTGGAGTTGTTGCCATGCAGCCTGCAGGGCTTGAGCATGCAATACCCCGAAGAGCAGGAATCCATTGACTGCCAAGTGAGTGAGCCGTGCATGTGTGCCATGCCTTGCGAGGTTTTGGGGGTCCAGGTTGTAGTACAAGAAGTTGAGAGGTGTAAGAACAAGGCTACTGGATCTGGAGAGTCTGGAGAAGTACCAGCTGTCCATGGTTATAAACAACATTGCAGCAAGAGCAGCCCCTGGTAACAGCACCAGGGCCTCCTGGATCAAGGCCTTGATGCTAGGTTTCAAGGTCCTGTGGATGCCCCAGAGAGAGAGGGGGACCAGAGCAAAGGCTAGAAAGGTTGGCCGATTGAAGAAGCCAGCAGCTATTACAGCACCAAAAAGGCAGCTATGCCACCATGGGCCTGGAGTAGGCTTCTTTGATGTGGGATTCCATGCCACATAAGGGGACACCAGCACCAGCAGCCATGTGAAGAGCAGTCCCTCGATGGTGTTGGAGAAGGTCCTTGTGTAGAAAACCAGGGTGACATAGGACCCAGACAGCAGGCACATGGCATTCCAGCGATCTGCCCCCCACAGTGGGGCCAGATAGTACACAGCCCAGTCCAGGGCAAAGGAGAGGGTAGTGAGGAGGAGTCGGGGCCCCACCAGTAGCACATAGCCACTCACCAGACCAGGCCAGAGCCCCAGCTCTTCCCAGAACCTGAGCAACCAGAAGGTAGAGCCAGAGGTCAGCAGTGGGAAGACCACAGTACGGCAGGAGCTGCTGGGGTAAAATTCCCAGGGCCGTGAAGCCTGCACACCCAGGATGTCCTCTGCAGAGAGAGAGGCAGGGGTGAGCCAGTTCCAAGCTTAGGCTTGTGCCTGGAAGAGTTAGGGGTTGGCAGCAGAATTGCAAGGCCTCCTACTGGACACTTCCAGCACAGCCCCTGGGCTTGCACCAGGTGGTTTACTGCTTTGGTAAAGCTATTTTGTGGGAGAGTCAGGTGGCCTGCCTTCTCTCCCCAGCTCTTGAACAGCAGAGGAGACAGGCAAAGAAACAAAGCAAGGAAAGGATTGTATGTGTCCCAGCTGGTTTAAGGATGAAAGGGCTTTTAACAACAATGTGGGTGACCTCCAGAAACAGCAAGGAAAGAACAAACATGGTTCCATAAGTGGGGTGAATAAAATTCTGCCAACAAGAATGAGCTTGGAAGCCAGGCATGGTGGCACCTGCCTAGAACTCCAGGACTTGAGAGGCAGAGGCAGGAGGATCAAGAGTTTAAGGTCAGGGAGTTTGTGCCTATGCCCATGAGAGGGACTTATCTCAGAAATACACGGAGGAGTATGAAATTTCCACCTTACAGTTCAAATCTGCCTCTTGAGTCGAGTGGCAGAGCTAGGCTTCCCATGCCACGATCCTTGTCCTCAAGCTGAGTGTGCTAATGCACATTTGGGTGTCTATTTGTTTGGTGTTTTTTTTTTTTTTGTTTTTTGTTTGTTGTTGTTGTTTTTTTTTTGTTGTTGTTTTTGTTTTTTCGAGACAGAGTTTCTCTGTAGCTTTGGAGTCTATCCTGGAACTAGCTAGCTCTTGTAGACCAGACTGATCTTGAACTCACAGAGATCTGCCTGCCTCCGCCTCCTTCAGCAAATCCTGGTGTGCACCACCACAACTGGCCACTTGTGCACACTTGTAACATTTAGAGGCTGAGTTAGAATGCTACAATTTTGAGGTCTTTGTGTGCTACACAGTGAGTTTGAGGCCAGCCTTAACTGTATAGAGAGATGCTATCTTAAGAGGGCAGGAAAAAGAAAAAAAAAAGAGGGCAAGAAAATCAAACCGCCTGGCGGTGGTGGCGCATGCTTTTAATCCTAGCACTCGGGAGGCAGAGGCAGGTGGATCTCTGTGAGACCAGCCTGTTCTACAGAGCGAGTTCCAGGACAGGCTCCAAAGCTAGAGATAAACCCTGTCTCAAAAAACCAAAAAAAAGGAAAGAAAGAAAAGAGGCTGGGTAATGGTGGCGCACACCTTTAATCCCAGCACTTGGGAGGCAGAGGCAGGCGGATCTCTGTGAGTTCGAGGCCATCCTGGTCTACAAGAGCTAGTTCCAGTTCAGGCTCCAAAGCCACAGAGAAACCCTGTCTCGAAAAATAAAAAAAGAAAGAAAGAAAAGAAAATCAAACCAAGTGTCTTTGAATCTTTCTCCTTCTCTCCTTCAGTCTTTTAGCTGGGCATGTGGCCAGATGTAAGGACTTTATTCCCTAGCTGTTTTCATGACTAATGTGGTCATGTGATACAGTCTGACCAGTGGGCTAGAAGTGTATAACAGTCAGGTGTGTATGGTGACTCTTGCACTTAGAAGCCTTGCTAGGAGCATTGCTGTGAGTTTAAGGGCAAGCCTGGGCTGCAGTGTGAGATCCTGGCTCAAAAAACAAAATAATTGCCTGCCCATCATGCACAAAATTTTGGTTTCAATCCCAAGCAAAGCATAAACCAGGCATAGTGGCATCTGCCAGTGATCACAGCACTCTAGGAGTGGGGGCCAAAGACTCAGGGGTTCATGGACATAGGCAGTTCAAAGCCAGCCTGGACTGCAAGAGACCTTGTCTCAAAAAATAAAAGAAGGTGAGTCTGGAACAGTGGCGAACTCCTTTCCTTCAATCCCAGGACTCAGGAGGCAGAGGCAGGAGGACCTTGCTGAGTTTGAGGCCAGAGTGAGCTCTGAGACAGCCAGGATGTCATAGAGAGACCATGTCTAAAAAAGAAAAGGACTGGAGAGATGGCTCAGCTTTTAAGAGCACTGGCTGCCCTTCCAGAGGTCCTGAGTTCAAGTCCTAGCAACCACCTGCTGGCTCACAGCCATCTGTGATGGATGCCCTCTTCTGATGGGCAGGCATACATGCAGATAGAATATTCATACCTAAAAAATTACATAAAGAAAAAATAGGGTTTGTGTGTGACTACTAATCTTGGTCTTGAGGGAGAAGACTCTCCTTGAGCCTACACGAGACCACTTCACAACTTTTCTTATGTCAGGCAAGCTTCCCTAGCCGCCAGGAAGCCCAGCTATGAAGCCATCCTGCTGACATGTCCAGAGTCACATTCTGAATGACCTGTTGGCCCAAGGAGGAAAACACGGAAGAGGCAGGTTTTTCATTAACATCCTCCCGAAGGTGAAGGAAATGTCCATTCCCAGACTAAATTCTAATCCCAGAGAGGCTGCAGCTCTGCCTGCTCATTCACCCCACATGCGTGTCTTCCCCCACCAAATATCAACTGCTGCTCCAATCTTATTAAAAGTTCATGGGGGTTTTACCTGCCATGACCTCGGGTGACTGGAAGAACTCATCTGGGTGTATGTAGCCAGTCTGGGGAAGGAGACACCACAAGACTCGAAGCAGGCCGAGGCTACCCCAGATAACCCTGGCTGCCATCTTCACATCAGATTACAAACACAGGACTGAAAGCCTGGAGTGACGTCACAGCTGTCACGGGTGCCACTCTGGAGATCAACATCTGGGAGGGTGACATTGGTGGTTACTGTAATGTGGACTACACCGTAATCTGAAGACAGCAACATAAAAATGCTAGAGCTAAGGCATGATTGGTACACATCTGTAGTCCCAGCATGGGAGAGGTGGACAGGTTGACACAGAAGGGTTTCAATCCAGGCCTGCCTGGGACACAGGAGAAATACTGTCTCCAAACAAAAACAAGGCAGGGCGGTGGTGGCGCTTACCTTTAATCCCAGCACTCGGGAAGCAGAGGTGGGTGAATCCCTGTGAGTTCAAGGCCAGCCTGGTCTACAAGAGCTAGTTCCAGGACAGCTAGGACTGACGCGTGGAGACCCTGTCTCAAAAAACCAAAACAACAACAAATAAACAAAGCATAAAGTTACAGATGGTAGTGTATCCAGTATTACTTGGCAGACATGAAAGATCAGGTGAAAAACCAAACTAAACAAACAAAAAACAACCATGTTACAGTTAAGATGAATGTTAGGGGTGGTTAGGAGCATTTGTAGCTCTTGTAGAGCACCCAGATTGGATTCCCAGCACCCACAGGGTGGCTTACAACCACCCGTAGCCCCCGTCTCAGAGGGTCCAAATCCCTCTTTTTTTGTTCGTTTGTTTTTTGAATACAGGGTTTCTCTGTGTAGCCCTGACTATGCTGGAACTCACTCTGTAGACCAGGCTGGCCTTGAACTCACAAAGATCCACCCGCCTCAGCCTCCCGAGGGCTGGGATTACAGGCATACGTCACCACCACCTGGGTTCAACAGGTATGCACATGCAGGCAAGACATTCATACACATAAAATGATAAGAAAAAGTTAGGGGGCTGGAGAGCTGGCTCAGAGGTTAAGAACACTGGTTGCTCTTCCAGAGGTACTGAGTTCAATTCCCAGCAACCACATGGTGGCTCACACCATCTACAATGAGATCTGGCGCCCTCTTCTGGTGTGCAGGCATACATTCGGGCAGAATATTGTATACATAATAAATAAATCTTAGGGGAAAAAATAAAAGCTAGGCTTAAAATGGCAAGATTGATAAACTGAGGAAGATAAATAAGAGGGTTTGTATAAGACAGGGCAGGTAGGAAGGACAAGGCTCTGCCCAGCAGGCTCTGGAGGGATCCCAGAAAGTGCCACCTCCAGGAAGAACCCTGTCTCTGGGGGCAGGTACAAAACATCATTGTCCTTTCCCTAGTAAACTCTAAGCTTTTGAGATAGTTTTGTTTGTTTATTTTTGTTTTGTTTTTCAAGACAGGGTCTCTGTGTTGCTTAGGAGCTTGTCCTGGAACTCGCTCTGTAGACCAGGCTGGCCCCAAACTCACTGAGATCCACCTGCTTCTGCCTCCTGAGTGTTGGGATTAAAGAGGTACGCCACCATTGGCTGACTGCTTTTGGGATAGTTAACCCTTACATATGTTCTTCAAGAACCCTTGCTCTCTCCATAGTCAGTCTCTCAACTTTATGGCTGCTTGCACTTTTGCACATATTCTGATAATTGTGTCTGACTGAATTACGGAGAAGCATGGTTTCTAAGAAAACCTCCACCTCTTCCAGGAAGCAAGTCCCCCAAGACAGTCCCAGAGATGGGCCATGGGAGGAGCGACAGTCCATCATGATTTGCAAGTCCCAGTACTAGAAGCAGCCCTTCCCTGTGGATTCTGGGCGGGGTCCGCCTCCCACTCTTGAGAGTGCACCATTCTGCTGTCTCAGCTGCTGAAGTAAACCCTGAACCTCATGAAACTGAATCCCCAGTCTTGAGGGGCACCTGCTGTGAACATCTGAAGATGTGAATGTGATGAATATCGACTGTAAAGGAACGGAACCCCAAACAGCGGAACATGGATGTGTGCCAAGACCTGGGTGAAACAAAAGATTGTAGCTGGTTGTACGGCGCCTTTGCCGGTGCTTCCCTTTGATTCCATCGGCTTCTGGCTTTCCTGGAAAACCCTTTTAGATGCAGTTTGGCACTCCAACCACACCATTTATTTTGTTTTTGTTTTTTAATATTTATTTATTATGGATACAGTGTTCTGCCTGCATGGGGCACCAGATCTCATTACAGATAATTGTGAGCCACCATGTGGTTGCTGGGAATTGAACTCAGGACCTCTGGAAGAGCGGCCAGTGCTCTTAACCGCTGAGCCATCTCTCCAGCCCCCTCACCATTTATCATTTATTTTTTACAGCTCCTCTATTCTGAGCCGTTTCTCAAAGCTTTTTTGCTTACTACTGCTGCCGTTGCTTGTTATACTGATTGCATAGAGCTTAAAAGCAGCTGTGGCATCAAGCAACGTGGGGTTCAAGTTCCTACCACTTGCTGATAGTAAAACCAGTCTCAAAACCGTTTTATTTCTCGGCTGTAAATGAGTGCCTACCTTAGCATTGTGGGGAAAAGAAAAAAAAAAAGATAAAATAAGGCATATGTAACAAATAGTTGACCAGTATCCATTTTGCTTCAACTCTGTAAGCCGTCTTGCTAAGATCCCCGTGTGGAGCCCTGCACCCCACTGCACTCTGCCAGTCACCTGATCATTTCTTTGCCCTGCTGGGCTGAGATTCCCCCGGGGCTAAGATCCACTGGGCTCCAACTTAGACCTAGTCCAGAGTCCAGTTTAAGTAGACCCACTGAGGACATCTGTCAAGAATAACAGAAGGTCCCCAGGAGGAGGTGGCAAGATGGGTTCACCGACCACAAGTGCCAGAATCTCGGGACCCGCAACACACCCCAGCGGCTCCCCAGGTTGATACCAGGTTACAGAAGCCCTCTCAGTGGTCTCCTCCCGCAGACAACCTAGGGGTCGGAGCCAACACGTGGGTGCGTGGGGAGGGGATAACAAGTCTCACCCAACCTGGATTAGTTTGCCGGTTCAGGCAACTGAACACACACATCTGCCCCAGCTCTGGTCCAAATCCTGCGTCTCCCGCAGCCCCCTGGCTGTGAGTCTCCCAGAGAGCAGGGTGACAGGTTGAGTTAAAGGGACCACGCCCAGGAGGTGGTGACAAAACTGTGGGGCAAGAGAGTGGGTGTGAAGACCAAGAAGATGGGGACGACCGGCGCACCAAGGTGCGGGGCAGGCAGCAGGGAGAGACCATGTTGGTGGCAGGGGTACAAGCGGGAACCACGGCGCTGGTCACTGCAGAGTGGGTGGAGTGGGAAGTTGGGGGCCGGACATCTGTGGGACCCGCGCTGAGTCAGAGGCCTGGGTCCGCTTCCTGGTGCCTGGTATTTCTCTGATGCCCAATGTATGTTCAGCACTGTACCGGCTCAGTGTAGTAAGGAAAGTCCCTACCTTCAAACTGAATCATCCAGTCATAGCTGCTGGGTCCTTGCTAATGGGAAGGACGGAGGTCCTTAGGATGGATCTTCTTGGATCTAGCGTTTGGAGGGCTTTTTTTTTTTTTTTCGAGACAAAGTTTCTGTGTAGTTTTGGAGCTTACCCTTGAACTAGCTCTTGTAGACCAGGCTGGCCTCGAACTCACAGAGATCCGTCTGCCTCTGCCTCCCGAGTGCTGGGATTAAAGGCATGCGCCACCATTGCCCGGCCGTTCAGAGGGATTTTAAACACCACGGGGGAAGGTCCCCAGCACTACCACCCAATGTTCCCACTGCTTCAAGAACTCGCGTAGTCTCCAGGATCCTTGTTGGACTTCGCACGAGAGTAACTCCTAACCCTGTTTTCCTGTTGGCTGGCATTTCATCCAGCCTCGCCTTGACCCTGAGGCTGCACTGAACTCTGCAGGGGACTCTACCTTTCAAGCCTCCTTTTTTGGTTGCCTGAAGGGAACTGTTTGTTCTTTGATTGACGTAGAATATAACAGCCAACTTTAACTGCATCAGGAGAGTGGAAGGGAGCCGGGCAGCCCCGCGACTGGGGCATACCATCAAGTTTACCACACCCTCGCAGTTCCAGGCCATCAAATGGGAACTCGGCTTCGTACCAGGAAAAGCCAAGGCCCTGACCATCATTCCCACCCCCACCTCTCGCCGCCACTCCCAGACAAGGTTTCTCTGTGGCTTTGGAGCCTGTCCTGGAACTCACTCTGTAGACCAGGTTGGCCTCGAACTCACAGAGATCCACCTGCCTCTACCATCTGAGTGCGCCACCACCGCCCGGCGGTCCCTAACCATCTTGACAGTGCCTTTCCATGGTTTGAGGTAAAGATGTCTGGAAGAGGTGCGCGACGTTTGAGGACAGGGGAAGGATGTCCTCTTGATTGAAAGCAGCAACTGTCCCTGCCGCCCACAAGAAAGCTTTGTGCAGGCGCACAGGGTCCCCTTTTCTTTTTCCCTTGCCCCCGTGGGACTCCTGGGTCCCGTTCTCTCAGGGGAAAGGCAGGCTATTTTCCTAGCTAAAATTAGGGCATCTCTTGGTGCACACAGACATCTTTCTCCACACCTTGAAGCGTTTTTAAGTTTTAACCACCTAGGAACCCCGGCTCCCCAGGCAAGTCTGGTAACAGGAGAGGATGCAAGCCTAGGCCTTCTGGGCTCTAAGCCAGTGCTCTAAAATGGAAAGTACCCTGAGCCTCCCTTCCTCGCAAAAAGTCATCATGAGTTCCCTGTTGTCCCCTAGGTTCCCTGCCGGTCAGTGCTCTCACGTCCTGCAGAGCAGTTTGGGGGAAAGCTGCGGGGGAAAGCTACCGTTCCCCTGCTGGTCTGTGGGCTCGGAGCAAAACTAAAGGTGGACCCCGTTGCCTGCCCGCATTGCGCCCTCATCCCGTCCCCAGCCACTCTTCCCAGTCTGGGACTGACTCACCCACGCGCTGCCTCTGGGCTGCACCTGCCGCGCTGGCTACCAGGGTCACCGGGAGTGAGGGCCTGCACCAGAGGCTCTAAGGCCCTGCGCCTGCGGGACAGAGGATGGCAGGGCGGGGTGGGGCGATGGTTTTCCCTCTCCACAGCCGGCTCTGGACTTCCACCAGGGAATTAGGCCAGAGATCAGGCAGAACTCGCTAGGCGGGGCAGAGAAGAATGGGGACAATTGTGTGCGCCCCCGCCCCCAGTCCCGCAGTCTGCAGTGGTCGCGGTGGGGACTCCGGAGGAACTGATCCTATTTTGCCTATGCCGTGAGCGCATTCTGTCAGCAGCGCCTCCTTGTAAACCCATGCCCGATTAGCTTCCTTTTTTAGTACTAGCATAGTCACGCCAGACTGTTTCTCACTGTACATTTTGTTTGCTTGTTTTGAGACAGGGTCTCGGTGGTCTCGAACTTGCCATCCACCTGCTCACCCTCCCTAGAGCTGGATTACAGGCGTGCGCTACCACACTAGCTTTCAGTCACACACTTTTGCCGTTCGAAACAATCACCCTATGCTGGTGTGTGTGTGTGTGTGTGTGTGTGATGTAATTATTTCTCCGTGGTAGGGTGCTAGTCTAGCATGAGTGAGATCCTGTGCTCATCTTTAGCCCCTAACAAAAGCAAACCCCACTAAAACCAAACCAAAGCAAGATGAAGGCAGAGGAGGTTCCTGTGCCAGGGGCGGAGATCGACTGAGAGTGGGACGGAGAAGTGGTTCTTCTGCAGATGGTTCCGTTCCCCCGGGTTGCTGAGCACTCCAGGCAGTTGCCGGGGGCACCGCCTTCCAGGCTGACGTAAGCTATCCCTTTTTTGTGTGTGTGTGCATGGTACAGGGAGGGGACGGCTACTTGCTGGAGAGCAAAGGGTCGCAGAAGTCTTGGTCCCGCCCCAAGAGTTATGGGGCAGGGTCGGGGGGCGGCTTCGGGGCGGCTAGCACCGATGATGCCCTATGCCAGATGGGCCGTGTGCAGAGCGGAGCCACGCTATGCGGTGCCCATCACGCAGGGGCACGTCACAGCCCACCTCTGCAGATCTATGCACCACTAGGGAGCCTGTAGTTTCCACGGGTCCTTTGTATCTCCGCCTCCAGCTGGAGGGGCTTGTGGCTCGCAGGCTGTGAAGCTGCCCCCTGGTGGCACGATGTTCTCCTAAAGCTTCTCGTTACTAAGTTGGCAGGGAGGAGGAAGGCTTGACTCTTCCAAATCCTGATTTTGTAAGATGTGGACAGAGTCACTTGCCTATGCTCCCTCAGGCTCCACAATAGTGTTCACATTAAAAAACAAACAAACAAACAAACAAAACAAAAAGCAAATAAAACCAAAGAACTACTATATGGAGATATTATTTATATACAATAATGCCAGAAAATGTTGATATTGTCTGAGACCTGAGGCTTTTGGCAAATGGAAGGTCAGACTAACTACTGCCCCAGTTCAAGAAACATATTTTCATTTCCCTGCAAAGCTTCCTTCTAGCCTCTTTCCAGCCTTTCGACCTCTTCCACAATTCCAGACACCTGCTGCTCTGATTTCTAATACTGTCCCCCGTTGTTCCCAGAATGTTCTCGAAACAGAAGCAGTCAGCCACTGCTCTTGTGTGCCTGGCTCTTTTCACGGAGCACAATGCCTTTGGAGTCTACCCCAGGGGTCAAATACAACAGACGACTATATTCTCCTCTGACTCAGCACTGAAGTCTGTCACTGGACAGAGGTTACATAACTGACCTTGGCTGGACAGAGCTCCTGAGACTTTGACTTAATGTTTACAATGTTCCCCCTCCCCCTACAGAAGAGTGGAGGGCAGTCAGCTGCCTAGGTGTGTGACCTATGACTACATGTCCCCCGCACAGGCAGTTTGTTCCCAATGGCAAGTTCACAATGTGTGGCTCTTCTTTTGTTGGTGTCTGAATTATTCCTAGAAAGACAGTCCTGTGTAGAAGAAACCTGGCCCCCTTTCCTTCAAAATAACAAAAAATAGAGCTGGGGTGTTAGGCATGTGAGCTGAAGAGCAGATGACCCAAGGAAACACCCTAAATACGGCTGGTATATTATAGACCCTGTGGAAGGCAGGCATGGCTGGGGCCTTTTCCCTCACTGTCCTCAACCAGCTGCTGGGGATCCAGAAGGAGATGGGCAGGTAGGCCAAGGCCTTCACCAGAGCCAAGAAGACACACCAAGGCAGCTTCTGATTGGTTTGTTTAGTTAAAGCCAGCAGGCTTGAGTGGGGTTCCTCAAGCAGGTACAGTGTTGGCTTAGATGTCTGGATCACATTAAGTAGCTGGGAGGGGGCTGGAGAGCTGGCTCAGAGGTTAAGAGTACTAGCTGCTCTTCCAGAGGTCCCTAGTTCAATTCCCAGCAACCACATTGTGGCTCACAACCATCTATAATGAGTGTATAGGCATAATGTGTATAGACATAATGCAGGCAGAACCCTGTATACAAAATAAATAAATAAATAGTCTTTTTAAAATAAAACAAACAAACAAACCAGTGTGCATAAAATAAAAATAAAATTTAAAAGGTATATTAAATTAACATTAAAAATAAGAATCTGGGAGGGGCAGAGCTGGAACCTGTAAAGCTGATTAATCTTTGCTCTGGAAGGAGTCAATGCTGAACTCAAAATGGCCTCTAAGGCAACACACAATCTCTAGTCCTTGACAGAGTGTGTCTCTGTAGTGTCCCCCTTGTCGCTGGGGTTTTCCTCTGCATGGAGATACTGCACAGTCTTACCCATTAAACAGTCTGGGCTGGTGTTGAGGCACCCTCTCAGAGCCCCAAAGTGAGATAATTGGGTTGTTCCCAGCTGGGGACACTGTGAATAAAAGATGACTTTCATATGTCTATAAAACTCGTGTACATATCTGTTTTAATTTCTCTTGGAAAAGTTCCTAGAAGTGGGTGGGCTGGTTCGCGGGAGGGTGGAGTGTGTCTTCTGCTGCGGCGCTGCCGACTGAAGGAGGGCACTGCATATGCTCAGTAGGCACTCTGTCACCGAGCTATCAGCCACCCCCCCTTTAACTTTGTATTTTGAGTCAGGGCATCACTGAGTTGTCCAGTCTGGACTTAAGTTCACTCTGTAGCTCAGAGTGGTCTTAAGTTTGTTTACAGCCTCCCGAGTACTCCCCGTGAGTGTAAATGCAGGCTCGAGCCGGCAGACCTGACCAGGCTCTAGCCCTTCTTTGCCTTTACAGGAAGCTGTGAGCTTGTTTGGCAAAGTAGTTACACTATTTCTTTTAAAGTCATGGCAATCTATGGCTTAGCTTTGAGTCTCTGTTCATTCACATTCTCTACCTATCTACCCACCCACCCATCCATCCATCCATCCATCCATCCATCCATCCATCCATCCATCTCTCCAGGATCTCACCTTGCCCAGGGTGGTCTTGAACTCATGACCATCCTACCTGCATCTGAGTATGGGGTTATGTGTGGCTTACTTCTCACATCTCTCTGTAAACATTTTCACTGCTAGGAATGGAACCTAGGAACTCATGCATGCTAGACAAACACCCCACCACTGAGATATACTCGTGGACCCCTGTTTTGTGTCTTCTCAACAACGACCCTCAGAAAGCCAGATTCCAATTGTGACAGCATCTAACTTGTTAAAACATCCCAAGCTGGGTATGGAGGCACATGCCTGTAACTTCAGTACTTAGGGAGGCGGAGACAGGAAGGGTAGCTAAGCCACATTTGAGACTGGTTTGGGCTATACCCCAAATAATTTGTTTTCCCTTTTTGGCTCATGCTGGATCTGGTGTTGGGGTTGAATACAGGGCTCTGTGCCTGCTAGGCAAGTACCCTACTACTTAGCCATACCCTTGTCCCTTAGAGCAGGTGTGTGCGTATGTGGGGGTGTGTTTGTGTTTGCACTTGCATGTTCAAATACGTGTGTGTGCACTTATGTGTTCATGTACGTGTGCGTGCCAGAGGTCAACCTCTGGCATTGTTGACTCAGAGCAGTGGTAGCACATCCTCTTGGAGGCACAGAGGTTCTTGTCCTCACAGAAAAGGACAAAGAGAGCCAGGAATGAAACTAGTCATGAAGGGTGTCTCCTCAAAGGAGGAGATAAAAATCAAACACCCAGATTCCATCCAGAAAATGAGTGGATTTTGTTAATGACCTTTGGCCATCTACAAAGGCAGACCTCACCCACCTTGTGCTACAGAGGCAGACCTGAAATCCTCCAGAATGATGACCCCAGTCTCTTCCCTCCCTAGACTGTCACCCATCCTTAGGGGAGGTGTCACAAGCACTTTATGGTTTGCTGACCTGTATCTATGCTATGGTCAGAGACCACACTAGATTCTAGCTACAGAACCCACCCTGGCGGTCACATGTCCTTGTAAAGGAGTTTCTGTGTAGTCACGTCTTAGAACCCACCCTTGCGGTCACATGTCTTGTAAAGGAGTGTCTGTGTAATCATGTCTTAGAACCCACCCTGGCGGTCACATGTCCTTGTAAAGGAGTGTCTGTGTAGTCATGCCTTAAGCTTTAGTGTGCACCTGGAACTGGGCTGACTGTTGCCTGGAACCCTTTCCCAAACTATACTGTGTTTAAATCTGATGGCAGGGAACCACCTGGCATTAGACTCCCCTAAGTCTGATCCAGGTTAATGAAGTCAATCTGCACCAGGTTTCATTCTCATTTCTTTGCAGGGTTCTCTTCCCTGAATGACATCTGCAGGCCCCCCCTCAACACACCTTTAATGCTAGCGCTAGGGAGGAGAGGCAGGCAGATCTCTGAGTTACAGGCCAGCCTGGGCTACAGAGCAAGTTCCAGGGCAGCCAAGGCTATACAGAGAAGCCCTGTCTCAAAGAGAGAGAGAGAGACAGAGAGAAACAGAGAGAGCAAGTTCCACATCATGTTTTTTGAGATAGTTTGTAACTGGGTTCTAGCTCAACCAGAAGGTTGGGCTGGACTAACTGGTCAGTAAGTCCTGGGGACCTCCTCTTTTCCCGCCCCACGGTACTCAGGGACCTCCTCTTTGCCCCCCCTCCCCGTACTCAGTGACCTCCTCTTTGCCTCCCTGGTACTCAGTGACCTCCTCTTTGCCTCCCCCCGTACTCAGGAACCTCCTCTTTGTTCCCCCCATACTCAG
The DNA here is from genome assembly GCA_004026605.1 of Ondatra zibethicus. Lineage (NCBI taxonomy): Eukaryota > Metazoa > Chordata > Mammalia > Rodentia > Cricetidae > Ondatra > Ondatra zibethicus. The sequence continues at coordinate 218 of PVIU01003436.1, read as the reverse complement.
TGATCTCTTCTTTGTCCGCCCCCGTACTCAGGAACCTCTTTTTTGTCCCCCCATACTCAGTGACTTCCTCTTTGTCCTCCCCCCATACTGAGGGACCTCCTCTTTGTCGTTCCCCCCCTGTACTCAGTGACCTCCTCTTTGTCCCCCTGGCACTCAGGGACCTCTTCTTTGCCCACCCAGTACTCAGGGACCTCCTCTTTGACCCCCTACTCAGGGAC